>JALIGW010000005.1:27702500-27883379 GCA_023053685.1 Diadophis punctatus similis | reverse complement strand
CCCTACATAGGATAGATCCAGATTACTTGATGAACCATCTTGTCATTCTAAGACAAGCCCATTGGTCAAGAAACTCTGACTGATGGGATCCAGGAGAATGGGATCTCTACTGTAGCCTTCTGGAACATTCTGCCCTCTGGGATGAGGTTTGCCCTCACCCTCCTATTTTTCCGCAAGGGCCTAATGACCTGACCCCACCTCTCCCCTGCACTTCTTGTTCTCCCCCACCCATCTTTTTTAATTTCATATTATTGTACTTCCATTATTTACTGTTTTATTCCTTTGCTATTGTTGTTTACATTCCCCCCCCCCATTTTTTTATTGTAAGCTATCCAGAGTAGTCCCATGGCAAGATGTAAATTTAACAAATAAGTAAATAATTAAATACCAACCTCACGAGTGGACTTAATGGATCATGTCTTCACTTATGAAGTCATCAATTAATTATTAATTGCTGTATTTTGAAGCAATAGATTTTGTGGGGAAGAAATTAACTATATTTACAATTGGCAACTTTTGAAGTGCTTTATTTATGAATGGCCATTTGCAGTAAGCATCTAGAGAGATTGTCTTTTTAAAGTTGTGTATACAGGATCTAAAGCTTATTATGAGCAGTACTTTAAAAAAAATAGGAGATGTGATGCCCTCTTTCTTTCATTAAATAAAAATAGTACCTTTTACATTTTTTTATTATTTAGGACACTGTTGGAACATATTCCAATATTTGAGTTACATTATGTAATATGTAGAACTAGTACAATCCTATATCTAATGAAGATTCTGTGCAGCATGTGGTCTTTCCTCCCGTAACTCTAGATGTTTCTTCATACTATTCTTGGTCATAAATTTGGTAGGTAACTTTACTTGAAGTGTTATTTCTCAGCCTTTTAGAATATATTAATAACAGCATATTTTATATGGAAAACGCATCTGCAAAGTTGTAATTCTCGCTGTGTTTGTTTGAAAAGATGAAATCTATGAAAGATTTATATTTCTTTTATTTAAACAAAAGCAAATAGTTGATGGTACATTATGAAAAATCATATTTAGGTTAGTGACAGGTATCTTAACTCACTGTACTGAAATAGAACATTCTGCCCTTTTATAGGTTAAAGAAAGTAAAGAGAAAGAAAGACTGGAGAGACGTCTATTGGAAGAACTGTTCAAAATGTTTATGGATGCTGATTCTTTTATTATAGTTTGACCTATGACTTAACAAACTCTGTACAAAGGCAAAGTGCATGTGAGAAGACTAACTTGCCCCTCTGGAAAAAGGTAATAATATGTCTCTTGAAAGATCAGCCATAGATACATATGGGCATATATTTTAAGGGAAGAAACATTAATGTTTCCTTATCTTTCACAAATAAAGTTCTTGTTCCTGGACTGTTCTGATCAATATAAATTGTTCTGTAGTCTTTGAGATTTTCTATAATATTTGGATACAAAAGGTTTTACTTTTATGTTTTAGGTTGATGATAGATTCTTTTGGAATAAGCACATGATTGAAGATCTGATAAACCTTGGAGTAAAGTAATATTCCATATACTTATGGTTCCTTGAGAATTTCAATGAATTAATCAGATAGTGCTGTTTTCTTGATACCATTTAGTCTAAATACTATTAATGTTTCATGTAACCCATCCTAATTTTGTGTGACATAAAAAATTTAGGTTTCTAATAGTGCTTCCATTTAAGTAACAAGTGGAATTGTTACTGACTTTCAATGACTTTTCCATCTGCGATATCATACATTCCTCCATGATTCCAGCTTTCTTAAGATATGTGATTTCTGATGCTCCTGCTAGCTTCCCACAAGGGAACTCAATGGGCAGGCTAGCAGGAAGTCAGAAGTTGCTCTTGCTCCCACTGTTTTTTTTGCCCGCCCATGGTTCATTGTGTTTCTCTGTTTAAGTAAGGAAATACCTTTGAAACAATGACTCAATGGCACACAGGTTGTCTAGCAGAATTATATAGGCCAAAGTCTGAGCAAAAAAAGAAAATATTGCAATAAAGCATAAAGTAGAGAAATTGTATAGTGTCTTAAGATTGGAATACACATAAGACAATGAAGAAAAGCATTGGGAATATCTTCCAGATATATAAGCCTATAGAAATAAAGAATTTAACAATCACATAGTTTTTATCATGAAACATAGTATATTTTTGTAACAATTTTTTAAATTAAAAAAAAATCTGAAAAGTTAGTCTTTTTTTTTCTTGGGTTTGTCACCATCCATGAAGTTATGATACCTAGATTGGCAATAACCATGTTATGAGTTTCTTGAAAGAGCCTTTCCTAGCATGTAAATAATGAAGCTGGAAGTCACTGGCAGATATTCACCCCATTCAGATGGATTTATCTGCTGCTGGAAAAATATTTCTTAGTTGCCTTTTGACCTAGATAACACTCCAAAGGTGACCTGCAACTAAATATTTTAAAGCAAACGGAAAAACATCATTCACCTCAAGCAGGAAAAAAGTAGATTAAAAAACAAAGTTGATAACACTTTAAAATTACCGTATTTTTCAGAGTATAAGACGCACCTTTTTACCCCCAAGGGTGGGGTGGGCTGGCTGGGGCTATATTCAAATATAGCCCCAGCCAGCCACCCCCACCCTTTGGGCCTCTGCCTCCCAGCAATTTACCTCCTTGCAAACATAACAGAGCCTGTTAAGCCAAGCAACTGATTATCAGCTTCCCGACCCTCATCTGATTGAAGCTGCAGGCAGGTCACGTGCTGAAACTGAAAGTGAAACTAAAGCTGCAAGGAGGCAAATTGCTGGGAGGTAGAGGCAAAGGCAGAATTTTATTTTCTTGTGCTAATCAGACTGCTGAAACTGGATGCAAGGAGGTAAGTCAATAACTATAAATGTCTGTAGAATGTTCAAATTATTAGACTTATTTTTTTAAGACTGCTTTATTATTGTTCTAGACAACTTAACAAAATGAAGAAGCTTTTTAAAATAAATGCTTGATCTGAAGAGGCCCAGTGCTTTTGTATCTTCTTTAAATAGCAGAGCATAATGTATACTTCCAGAAAAGCCACATCAATTTTAACAGCATCTGTACAAGTATAGTCTGAAATGTAACAGTGTCCTGTTTAGTATTAAGATAAGGCAGCTGAATTAAACCATGACTTAGTCATGTTTGGAGTAGGTCTATTTAAATAATTGGGAGGAGTTAGTGTGACTACATTTAAGAAAACTTTCTGGCATTAATATACTGCCATAATGTACATTTCTCCAATTCTTTGCTATTTCTATGGGTCAGGCACACATGCACAGAAATACACAGCAAACAGTGTATATCATCTGTACTGTTTGCTGGGAGGCAAATTGCTGGGAGACAGAGGCAGAATTTCTCCCCCCCTTGTTTTCCTCCCCCAAAACTAAGGTGTGTCTTATACTCTGAAAAATATGGTACTTTGTGTAGAATCGTGGAGAACAAAATAGGTTTCCACAGTCCATCTAAAATATAATTTATAAAACTTATATGCAGCATCTTTTAAGTGACTCAGTTCTAGCTATCCTGTACTAGCCAAATCCTTTTGAAAAATAACAGTTTATGGTATCAAATGTGGCTGTTAGGTGCAACAAAAGCAACAAGAGTGTCTTTACTCTCTTTCTTTGAAAGATAATCTGTTGAAAAGTATTTAGTTTCATTCTGTCTCTCTGTTGCCATCATTTGTTGTACAACCTTGGTTGGAAAAGGGATATTGAAGATTCATTATTAATCATCTACGTTATTCACAGTTTCCTTTAGAGCAATAGCAATAGCAATAGCAATAGCACTTTACTTATATACCGCTTCATAGTGCTTTCCAGCCCTCTCTAAGCGGTTTACAGAGTTAAGCATATTGCCCCCAACAATCTGGGTCCTCATTTTACCCACCTCGGAAGGATGGAAGGCTGAGTCAACCTTGAGCCTAGTGAGATTCGAACAGCTGGACTGCTGAACTAGCAATCAGCTGAAGGTCGCAATGCTGCTTTTAACCACTGCGCTATCTCAGCTCCTAGAGGAAGAGAAACTTCCAAATAACTCCTTTTTATGACCCTGTAATCCTTTATAAGTCCTTGTAATTCCCACTAAGCAGTTACTTGGTGTTTCCATCTAATTTTATTAACTCATATTGGTAAGGTTCAAATGATCGGCAGTCCAAGTGTCCCTGATTTGTTTTGAATTGTCTATTAAATTTGTTTTCTTAATTTTTAATTGTTACTTTAAGTTAGCTATGTAATAAAATTATTATTATGCGATAGAACTTCCTAATATATTAAATATAGTAATAAATGAAACTGCCAGAGTTGCTGCAACAATAAGATTGCATATAAATTAAATAAATAAATTAAATTACAGAGCAAAAAAATAGCTTAGCTATTTTATTGTAATCTATAGTCAGATATTTATTAAACAAATGCAAAATTTAAAATAAGAACTTTGTATACTACTGCTGCAGCTATTTCCATTTATTTAAATTTTGGGTTCTATAAATTTCATATATATATGTTTTAATGTCCTGCAGCAATCTGAAGTGGACTTTTGGATTATCCCGTCATCCAGGGATTTGTGCAAATTGAAGAACTTGTAGTTAATTACAATGAAACATCAGATGAGGAGAAAAGCAGCCCTGAAACACCATCTCAGGAGCCTGTTTGTGTAGATTCCATTCATCCAAGTTTTCTTGTGGCACTTATCTCACGGAGAAGCCGTCACAGAGCAGGTAAGTTTATTTGGTATAGTCTAGAGACCAAAAAGCTTTAGCGATAATTTTTATGGAAACAAGTACTTAAATCCTATTTGCATTTCTATACAGAAATTAAAATACTCGCTTAAGGCCATAAGAAACACTTGAAAAATTGGACAAGACTTGACTTCTTTCAGACAATATCTCCTCCATCCCATATATTCAGAGAGCAGGACTTATTTCCTTTCTTTGTGGGATGAGGGTAGAATGAAGGGAATGTTCATGCTAAGGATATTATATGCTTGCCTATGTTGTAATGAATTTCACCAGTTAATTATGCAGTGTATGTATTGAAGTCATTTTTTCCCATTCTACATCTGTAAATCAGCTTTGTCCTATAAGAGAAAGATAAGTTCTAAATTTTTCCTTGTCCATATTTTCCATGCTTCTATTACAATCTACCCTTAGACATTTTTTTATCAAGATAAAGAGTCCCAGATATTCTAAGCCTTTTGTCATATGGAAGCTGTTTGAATCCCATGATCATATTGGGTCTGCAGTTTCTTGAGCTGTATTATCTCATAAATGCTAATATTATTTGAGAGACTTTGATGAGGAATTTTATGAAAGACTTTTGGAAACGCAATATTAAGTAGCTAGGGTGCTAAATGAACAAATGTTATATGAGCTATTAACATGCAAGTTCAATCTCTTTTCTGAAATTCTTTGCTTTTTTCCCCTAGGGATGCGTTACAAACGAAGAGGAGTGGATAAAAATGGGAATGTAGCAAATTATGTAGAGACTGAACAGTTGATCCATGTTCATAATCACACACTATCTTTTGTTCAGACAAGAGGCTCTGTGCCTGTTTTCTGGAGTCAGGTTGGTTATAGATACAACCCACGGCCACGTCTTGATAAGTGTAAGTATTCATATGATATATAATGCAGTTACAATATTATTCAATCATCTTTCAAATTAGTGTGGTAACTTTTATCACAAAGTGATTTTTAAAAATTATTTTCTGTTTATGTCTCCTTAATGTACTTAGGCCGTCATTGTTATCTTCATGGTTATTATTATATCAATGTAGTACATGTTAAATAAATATTTTCTTGGGTTTTTTTAAATTTAAAAAGCCAACTGTATTTGATAGAAATACTATAACTTGAATTTGAATTTAGTTGAATGTTTTACAAATATTTAACTTTATTTTCTCTAGCAAATTCTTAGAATGACATGGTATTCCAAGTAAATGTGCATCTATGTATGTTTATATGTGTATCCGTAGGTGTACATATTTATAGGCTTCGTATTTTTCTAGAGAAGTAACCTTAACAACTACTTAACCTAGTCATATCTTCTAGTAGTTTTCTTTCCTTTCTGACAGGATATGAATAGGGTTAAAAGGCACTATTTTGGTACTATATTGTCTTCACCCACTTTTGCCAGAAAATCCCTATTGAGCAATTTACTGGATATGACCTGTCCCTTCCTCATTCCTCAAACAAGCGGCAGTGAGAATGGAAAGGAAAGGAAAGAAAAACTGGTAGTTCCTTAAGCCCTGATTTACAGAAAACCTTACCTCTGCTCATTCTGACTATCAGATTCTGCTGTTATCCTCTTTTTGAATACCCCTCTTCTGTCTCAACCCCACCAAGCTATATCCATTTCTTCAATCTTATTCAACAGCCAGTTTGGTATAGTAGTAAAGGCAACAGGCTAGAAAGAGGGGAATTTTTTTCTCTATAGTAACAACCCTCCGAGATACATTGGGCAGCCCAAAGTCACCAATAAGCTCACATGACTTAGGGTGGACTTGTACTTGTGCTTCTCCATTCCTAGTCTAACATCTCAGCTTCTACACTACAGTTGGGATTATTGGTTACTCAATTTATCTGAACTACAAGAAGACGTCTGCTTGTTGTCTTGATTTTATTTGACATACTATTCTTGAAATGTTATAAAGAGTCACCTTAAATAGGCCATTAGTGTGAGTTCATGCAGTATATCTTAGTACAGTCAAATCTGGAATTGAAATTTGATGGTTGCTTATTAAGATATGTCAGCTTGTAACTTGCTATTTTGGAATAGTATTGGGATGTGTTGAAAGACTGAATCTGAATTATATCCTGTCATTGAATATTGCATTACCATCCTCTTTTCCATAAACTACAACCTTTAGAATAATTACTAAATTCTTGCATGAAGATCATTTGAAGATCTTATTTATTTATTTGTTTTAATCTCAAGTAACTTTGGGTGGATAGAAAAACAGTCAACCCCCCCCCCCAAATAAATAAATTGATAATTGACAGCCAAAATAAAAACAATCACAAAATCAATTATAAGTAGACATATACTACAAATATTTCAATAAAATTAATAGAATTCCAAGTCTGGGAACCCAGCCATTTCTTCAGGGCCTTGTGAAAGGCCAACAGGTTTTAACAAATGTATATATAGTATATGTATAAGACCTTGCTTAGTTTAATTTTTAAAAAAGTTCTTGTGTATTGCAAAGATGAAATTGCAGATTTGTCTTAGAGGATTAGATGTAGTGATTTAATGCATCTGGTTTTTACTAACCAACTGGTGGTGAAGATGAATTTTATCAAGTGTTTGAAAGGGTCCAACGTAGTAATGTAAGACCTTCCATGGTTCTCCAATGATAGCAGAATATTCTTTGTGCTCTCCGAAGAAAAATGCAATCTTATATGCAATCTCCAAAGAAAAAAACATCCTCCAAATGTTTTTTTTTACTCTCTCTCTAACATTAATGGTATGAAATCAAACACAGCCCCGTCAATGTCATTTTTTGGGTGATAAGATTGAGTGAGCTTAAACATTTGGAAATTTTGCTTTTGGGGAGGTAGATGAAGTTAAGAGCCAAAATGGCTGCTTTAAGTTTTTCAAATGATTAAGGCAATCATTTCACTCCTTAAACTCTGAAACTGCCTTTCCAAATGTGTCCTGGTCCTGTCCAGTGTTTGAATTGTGGCTGTTGATATACATGTATCATGAAGACTCTTGAAAGGATGATATTTGTTCAACAGCAATTGTATTGAGTCAGAGGGCCAAATCAACTTGCCAGCCTGCTGGGATGCTACTGAGGTCTCTTTCTGATACTATTTAAAAAAAGAGAGAGGAAAAAATAGCTTTACCATAATGTACCATATTTTTCGGAGTATAAGACGCACCGGAGTATAAGACGCACCTTAGTTTTGGGGGAGGAAAACAAGGAAAAAAGGCCTCTGCCTCCAAGCAATTTGCCAAACAGCAAACAGCATAGATGATATACACTGTTTGCTGTGTATTTCTGTGCATGTGTGCTTGACCCATAGAAATAGCAAAGAATTGGAGAAATGTACATTATGCCAGAAAGTTTTCTTAAATGTAGTCACACTAACTCTTCCCAATTATTTAAATAGATCTACTCCAAGGTAACTAAACTCTTAATACTAAACAGGATACTGTTATATTTCATACTATACTTGTACAGAGCTGTTAAAATTAATTAAAATTTCTGGAAGTATACATTATTCTCTATTATTTAAAAGAAGATACAATAGCACTTGCCCAGAGCAAGCATTTATTTTAAAAAGCTTCTATATTTTGTTAAGTTGTCTAGATTTACAGGGATCTCCAACCTTGGCAACTTTAAGACTTGTGGACTTCAACTCCCAGAATTCCACAGCCAGCAAAACTAACAAAGCTGTCTGTGGAATTCTGGGAGTTGAAGTCCACAAGTCTTAAAATTGCCCCTGGCTCTAGAACAATAATAAAGCAGTCTTTAAAAAATAAGTCTAATAATTTGAACATTCTACAGACATTTATATTTATTCACTTACCCCCTTCCATCCAGTTCAGCAAAAAATAAAAATCTGCGTGCCTCTCCCAGCTATTTGCCTTTGCAGTTTCAGTTTCACTTTCATTTCCCCACGTGGCAAATCAGCTGTAGATTGGGAACTGCTAGTGACTTGCTTGGCTTTATAGGCTCTTCCCTCTTTGCTGCAAACAGGTAAATTGCTGGAAGACAGAGGCCAAAGGGTGGGGGTGGCTGGCTGGCTGGGGCTACATTCGGTGTATAAGACGCACCCAAGTTTTCACCCTCTTTTTGGGGTAAAAGGGTGCGTCTTATACTCTGAAAAATACGGTAGTTATTTTGCTGAATTTTGGCACTATGTAATTGTTGTCAAGTGGTTTAACAGTTGTAATTGATGTATTCAAATGGCATGCTGCCCCATAGTCTCATAAAGATGTATACAGACAGACCAGCATTAAAAAAACTGCAGTTAAAAATGTGTAGCTACAAAAAGATATTCCATTATTTATTTGCTGACATACCATTGCTTAATGATTATTTGTAAATGTTATTGCACTGAATTCTAGAATCAATAATAATTCTTTAAAATATTTTAATTACATCTCTAATTCAGTCCAGTGATAGTTCCAAACTAATATTGCTGCTTTCCATGGAAACATCTCAACCAATATACCTTTCTTTTGTAGGTGAGAAGGAAACTGTTACTTACTTCTGTGCACATTTTGAAGAACAATTAAACATTTATAAAAAACAGGTAGGTTTCACCATCTTATAAGATCCATGTCAAACTACTGATAGTTTTGCAATTTTATACAGTATAGGTAGTCCTCAGCTTACAACCGTTCATTTAACAATGGTTCAAAGTTCCAGTAGTCTCAAAAAAGTGACATACGACCTGTCTTCCAAGTTACTATGTCGCACCACCTCCATGTTTACTTGATCGTAGTTTGGGAGCTTGGCAACCAGCTAGCATTTATCATAGTTGCAGAGTCTTCCAGTCTCATGATTGTGATTTGCGGCCTTCTGAGTTAGCTTCCAATAAGCACAGTCAATTGAGGAAGATTCACTTAATGACCATGTGATTAGGATAAAGATAGTGATATGCTTAACAACCTCAATAAAATTGGTCATGATTTTGGGGAGGCAGGGAATGTTGTGGGTTCCATTCCCAAGGGTGATACACCTGGTGGGACCCAGAAGAAGGGCCTTCTCCGTGATGGCTCCCTCTCTCTGGAACATCATTACCCCAGAAATTAGAACAGCCCCCACTCTAATACTCTTCCAGAAGGCGCTGAAGACCTCATTCTGAAGACTTGAAGACCCAGAGCGAGATGGAGCCCATTAAATGGCTCGTGTGATCTGCTGTTGCCGGGGCGGGGGGTGGGGGGTGATTTTATTATATTATACTATATTAATTTGATTCTTTTGATTAGTTTTATTGTTTTAAATGTGGTTTTATATTCTGTAAGCCGCCTTAAGTTGCCATGGGTGAATAGGTGGCAATATAAATTCAACAAACAAACAAACAAACAAACAAATAACAACTCGCTTAATGACCACATCACTTAAGTAACCAAAATTTCAGTCCCAAATGAGGTCATAAGTCAAGGACTACCTATACTGTGCTTTAATATTTTGAAAAAAAAAAGATTTTGGCAATATCTAGTACTTAGTGAATTATAAAAAAATTGCTTACCAAGTAATTCTGGGTTGTCTCTAATGGTGGTTTTGTGTTAGTGGAAAGCATTTTGACTTATGTTTGGTGAGGCAGCTGGGACTTGCTGAATATTCCCATTTCTCCTGCATTTCCTATCCTATCACTAGTCATGTTCCATAGGAGTTTTCTGGGGCAAATGTTTGGGGTGAGGAAAAATTTATAGAAACTGAAGAGGCAAAAGCGGAATGTCTCATGTTACATAAACAAAATGTATCTCTTTAAAGGTAGTGTTTCTCAACTCTTGTCACTTTAAGATGGGTGGACTTCAACTCCAGAATTCCTCAGCCAGGGTGGATGGGTTCACCCATCTTAAAGCTGCCAAGATTGAGAAACACTAGTTTAGAGCGAAGCATTTAGTGAACATGTCTGTCCATTTGTGCATTTCTTCTGACTGATATAAAATGTGAGATTAAATATAATGATTTTTAACAAACTGGTGAAGATTTTAATATTCCTTGACTGAATGCTTCTTAGCAGTCATTTAGAAAACAAGCCCTTAAAAATTAAAATAAGAACCCCTTCTCCTGTACTTCCAAGTGGAATTAAGACATGCACATTCATATTTTAAAACACGTTTTTATATTTTCCTATCTTTAAACAGATTATCATTAACCTAGTGGACCAGACTGGACGAGAAAAAATTATTGGTGATGCTTACCTTAAACAAGTTTTATTGTATAATAATCCAAGCCTTACATATGTTTCATTTGATTTCCATGAACATTGGTAAGACTATGAAAGAACCTTAACCTAACAAATATTAGAATGTACAGTCTATTGCTATAGTTGATATTATATGATACATGATAGAAGTTCTTCATAGCTAAGATATGGGGGTTTCCCACGAGAGTTTTCATGGGTGAAGGATTACAAGGCCTTTGTAAACGTTCATTTTTTAAAAAAGTGCCTTAATCAATGTATTTTCTTATGTGTATGCATGTATGTATATATTAAAATTAGGGTGTAGCGGTCTGTCTTGATTAATCTATGGGTTATTTGGTAGATTGTAAAAAAAGGAGAAAAAAACTTGGGGATTTTTTTCAGATTCTGTGTAATAAGCAGAATATTTTTTTAGTACTATAAAAAATTACAGCAAATTGTGCCTTCTTTCTACTTTTTAGCCGTGGAATGAAGTTTGAAAATGTTCAAACCCTTACGGATGCCATTTCTGACATAATCACTGATGTAAAGTGGTGCTGGTAGGTATCCTTTGTGGCTTGGATCAGGAATGAGGGGAAGGCTTGGCAAGTACAAGGCAAGATGCATCTCCAAAACAATTCAGAGCTTTCGGTTTTCCATGGAGATGAGAGATTCTGCAAACAGAGATATGTTGGGCATTGATACGATTAACAGTATGAGTAACTCATACTGTATATAAGCACCAAAAACTGTTTTATTTTATACAACAAGAGTATGAATATATACAGTGGTACCTACTCATCATTGATTGGTTCTGGGAGGTGTGATGAAAACCGAAAACAATGAGTACCAAACAAATTTATCCCATAAGAAATAATGTAGTGAGTCACAAAGCAGCTGACATCGACAAGTTCTAACATGTGCGTTGAGTACCAAACTCAATGAGTTTCAAAGGAGTTGAGTACGTGTGTGTGTACACACGTGTGCGTGCACGCGTGTGCGTGCGTGCGTGCACCTGGCAGACCGAATCTGGTAGACTGGTCCCGCCTGCGGCCCGGTAGTCCAGTCCCTCTACCCCTCGCGAACATCCCCGGGCCCCTGCTCTGGGACCAAGGCAATGGCGGAGGTTCCCGACAGAGGCCTGTGGCCTCTGTACCGGAATCCCATTACGTGCTCGGGTTGCCTGCGGCCCGGTGTATGTGTATATGTAGAGAAGAGGCATTTTTTAAAAAAGTTTTTCAATTTTATGTCACTTTTTTGAAAGGGTGGACCAAGCTGGTGTGATTTGTAAACAGGAAGGAATTTTCCGTGTTAACTGTATGGATTGTCTGGATCGAACCAACGTTGTTCAAGCAGCAATTGCTCGTGCCATTATGGAACAGCAGGTACAACAGTGTAAACTATAGTGATTGCCCTTAAAAGAAAACAGTAGTATAGAGATTTGGAAAAGCCTGCTTATCTTTAAATTGCTTCCAAATGATTCATATAGAAGAGCTCAACTTACTGAAGAAAAATAGCTCTAGTAGTGCTGGAATTTGTTTTCTAGAAGTTGTATAGATAATGCTAAAATTCAAAATTTTAATGTACCTTTACGCTTTTCAGTAAAATGATTTAAAATGCCATTTTTGATTTTAGCCTGGTCATGCAAATTAAGTACAAAGTCATAAGTTCGCTGTTAAAGAGGAAAACGAATAAGGAACTTGCAGTGAATACACATTTTCAGTAGCAGGATCTTATTATTTCTAGAAAGTAGTATAATTAGGATTGTTTGGGAGATTTCATCTAAAAATTGTTATAAGAACACAGAAAGCTTTCCCCCGTTTGGTGCTCTCTGTATGTATTAAACTATAACTTTTATCATATAAAGAGAATTGTTGCCTGATACATTTGGAGGTAATTGGATAAGAGAAGACTGGTTGGAAGTTTTCATTATTTTATTTTTCATTTTATAGTTTTCAGTAAAACAAATGACCATTAATAATAAATACATTTAAATTTCAGCTAAAAAAATTAGGTGTGATGCCCCCAGAACAAGCATTGCCAGTGAAATGCAATAGAATTTATCAGATCATATGGGCTAACAACGGTGATGCCATAAGCAGACAATATGCTGGAACAGCAGCTTTAAAGGTAATTTTTTTTATATAAGGAAAAGGAACAAACATTCTTCAGGAATAAGCATGTGTTGTCTTATATTTTGAAGTCAGTGTCCATAGCGTCACTTTTGAATAAAATAATTGAGATCCTGTGGATTCTACATGTCCTTCTTATTGCTAAGAGAGTACCGTATTTTTCGGAGTATAGGACGCACCGGAATATAGGACGCACCTTAATTTGGGGGGAGCAAAACAAGAAAAAAACAATTCTGCCATACCTAGCATTCAATACTTTAGCAAGTGACTGTGGTATGCCCCCCTTCTCTCTCTCTCTCTCTCTCTCTCTCTCTCTCTCTCTCTCTCTCTCTCTCTCTCTCTCTCTCTCTCTCTCTCTCTCTCTCTCTCTCTCTCTCTCTCTCTCTCTCTCTCTCTCTCTCTCTCTCTCTCTCTCTCTCTCTCTCTCTCTCTCTCTCTCTCTCCCCTTCCCCTCCCTCCCCCCCTCCCTCCCTCTCTTTGAAATAAATCTGCTGGCTTTGGTGGGGTTTCTATGGACACCCCACCGTTTGCCCTGTTTTTGGAATGGGGAGAAAAGTGATTGTAGAAGCAAAAAAAGAGCATTGCGTTTCAGGCTGCAGCCCGAAAACACTTCCCTCCCCGATTCCAAAATTGGAGGAAGGACTTTTTGCACGCAGCTCAGGGCATTGCATTGCAGCCCCTGCTGCCGCGGGGGTCTCTGCCTGAGAAGGACCCTCAATCAGCCATCTCCAGGGAGCCACCCCCGTCCTCAGGAGGCAGCAGCCCCTTTAAGAGTGAAGGAGCTTTTTTATTTTTTATTTCCCTCCTTCCAGCCTGAGCCGGCCGATCGCGAGCCTGCCGGCCATGACAGTGCGCCGCAGACGTTCGTGGAGGGGAGGGGGGAGGTGATCGCCGAGCAGGTATGTGAGTTGCCCGGGGGTCAGCCGCACCTCAGGTTGGAGGGTCCTTGTCCTGCTGCTGCCCCAAGGAAGCTGCGGAGCTGAAGAAGCCTCCACCCATCTGCCAGCTCGTCACTCAGCCTGGGGAGGAAAGCGTTTTCAGGCGGCAGCGCTGCGATCCCCTTCCCGATTCCAAAAGGCTGAGTGGTGAGCTGGCAGATGGGTGGAGGCTTCTTCAGCTCCGCAGCTTCCTTGGGGCAGCAGCAGGACAAGGACCCTCCAACCCGAGGTGCGGCTGACCCCCGGGCAACTCACATACCTGCTCGGCGGTGGCAAGCGATCACCTCCCCCCTCCCCTCCGCGAACGTCTGCGGCGCGCTGTCATTGCCGGCAGGCTCGCGATCGGCCGGCTCAGGCTGGAAGGAGGGAAATAAAAAAATAAAAAAGCTCCTTCACTCTTAAAGGGGCTGCTGCCTCCTGAGGACGGGGGTGGCTCCCTGGAGATGGCTGATTGAGGGTCCTTCTCGGCAAAGAAGAGCATAGCGTTTCCGGTGGCGGGCAGCGCCGGTAGCACGTTTTTGGAATCGGGGAGGGGATCGTAGCGCTGCCGCCTGAAAACGCTTTCCTCCCCAGGCTGAGTGGCGGGCTGGCAGGTGGGGGTGGGGGTGGGGGCTACATTCGAAGTATAAGACGCACCCAGTTTTTGACCCTCTTTTTGGGAGTAAAAAGGTGCGTCCTATACTCCGAAAAATACGGTAGTTTTTCAAAATTAGAAAAATAAATGTATGGCCCTTATTCAGTGGATTGAAATTGTGATTTATGATAGACATTGCTTATGGATTATTACAATAAAATAATGCCCATCCTTTATTGAAACTGTTGTATAATGTTTCATGCATGTGTGGATAAAAGACTCAGCCCTGCCTGTGCTGTATGGCACATTAGACAAATTGTTCTGCACAATTTCAGTTCAGTATTTATAATTTTTGTTATTTTCTTTTGCTAAAGGTTTTTTGTTCATTTATTACATAAAAGCAAAATGAGTCATACCAAAGTCAATAGGAATATAGAAGGGCTGTGTTTATACATTACACAAAAGCAGAAATTATAGTTTATTAATTCCATTGGCTTGGTTTCCTAAAATACTAAACCAAAATCAAACAAACCACAATATGATTTAGCATTCTATGTGACTTTTGCAAAGATGTCTTCGTTTTTATATTGACTCTGCTTATATACCAGACGTAACCTATTTACCAGATTTACTCATTTTTCCTTGTTTGCATAATATATTGAACATGGAATACGTTCTGATGACTATACATGCAAACAAATAATAGCTGTTCATTCTAGGGCAGTGATGGCGAACCTATGGCACGTGTGCCACAGGTGGCACACGGAGCCATATCGGAGGGCATGTGAGGCGTTGCCCTATGTCAGCTCCAGCACGCATGTGCACGCTGAACCAGCTGATTTTCGCTCTTGGGGAAGGCTGTTTCGCCCTTTGGAGGCTTCAGGGAAGCTTCCCTGAAGCCCCGGAGTGCAAAAAACGGCCCAACAGTGGCAAACTGGAAGTTCGGAAAAACGGACTTCCGGTTTGCCCATTGTGCTGGTTTTCACACTCCGGAGGCTTCAGGGAAGCTTCCTGAAACCCCGGAGTGCAAAAAACAGCACAACGGGCAAACCGGAAGTCCGTTTTTCCGAACTTCCAGTTTGCCAGTTTGCCCATTTTTTCACCGTCCCAGGCTTCAGTGAGGCCTATGCGCGGGGGCGGGGGGTTGTGCGTGCACGCACACACACCCTTTTGCACGTGAACCAAGAAAGCTTCGCCATCACTGTTCTAGGGTTTACATTAGCAATCTCTTGTTCTTAAATTGGCCTGCTTAAGTATGTTGTGTGAATATAGCCACTGTGCATTTATGGTTTACATTGATTATTTGGAGAACTTTTGGGGGGGCTGTTTTCAGGGTAGATGGAGATATATTTGGGTTTGAAGAACCTTAACACATTCCTTTTCAGCCCTAATTTTTGTTAACAAGGCAACACAATTTGAGGAATGTTTTGGAGGCCAAAAAGTGAAGCTGCAAAGCTATCCAATATTGAAAGTAGAACTTTTTCTAAATGATATGTAAATTGCACACTGAATATTCAGAGATACATTTTGTATAATAGGGTGACTTCACAAGGACTGGTGAAAGGAGGCTGGCAGGAGTTATGAAAGATGGTGTTAACTCTGCAAATAGATACTACTTAAACCGCTTCAGAGATGCTTATAGACAAGCAGTCATAGGTAAGACAGTTGCCTCCATTTTTACACCAAATAGATAAAGTATTTGTGTTATTTATGAATGAACAAAGCACTGGGGTATATTCCTCATCATTCCTAATTGGCCCTTTATGCTTGTGGAAATGACTGAGAAAATCTTTTTTCTTCATTTCACTTCCTTGTTCAGAAAGCAGTAAATCAGTGATCTTGATATGCATGTATATGCATGTATCATATGTTATTTAAATATAGTTTTGATTGGTTCATTGTTAGCTGATTCTTCTTGAAATATTAAAACAAATCCCTTCTAATATTAGCATATTTATTTTTAAGTTGCATTGATACTATTTCCCCCCCAAATATGGCTAAAAGGAGGGTATAACTATACCCCAGATTTTCTCTAATTATGGCCAAGTTATGATTTGGAGCAGAGGTGGGTTCTAACTTACCTCGCTGCCGGTTCGCTTCCTCCCGCGCTGCGTGGGCATGCGCAGTGCCGAAAAAATAACCCCCCCAAAAAAGCCAAAAACAAGATGGCGACACATACGCAGTGGTGGAAACTCGGCTTCTGCGCATGCGCAGAAACCCCCCCCCCAAAAAAAGATGGCGGCATCCATGGACCGGCACCAACCGAACCGGTTCTGTGACATCATTGTGATGTTACCAGCGGGTTGCTACCGGTTCGGGCGAACCGGTCCGAACCAGGAGGAACCCACCTCTGATTTGGAGGTTAGAAAAGCACGACAAATGGTAAGGAAGCAGCCTATCTTCCTCCATCAACAATTAAGTACTATTTTTATTATATTGAATATTTAAAACTGAATTTCCATGGTGCAACTGTTTTCTGTGCTTCGCTCTCATTTAATCATTGTGTGCACTTTGTGTTTGTCTAGATTTAATGCAGGGTATTCCTGTCACAGAAGATCTCTATTCCATATTTACCAAAGAAAAAGAGCACGAAGCCTTGCACAAGGAAAATTTGAGGACTCATCAGGAATTGATTAGCCAATTATTGCAGAGTTACATGAAATTGCTTTTACCAGACGATGAAAAATTTCATGGTGGTTGGGCACTGATTGACTGTGACCCCAGGTATGCAGAGTCTAAGATTTATTTATTTGTTGCTTATTCTTGTTGCTTAGCATAAAATATTCAAAGGATTAATTCTTTGGGGGGGGGGAGTACTCAGTATCTTTAGACTTAGTAAATGGTATTAGGGAAAATATATTTTCAATAACAGTTATAGAATGTTTTTGCTAGGAAAAATTTTCTTGTGGTCCATGTTTGGTGCTAGAGAAAGTACTTTCACCCCCTCATATTTTCTAAGGTTCGGGTCTTATTCTGTTTTTGGTTCTGCTGTTAGTGGTTTTTAAGCAGTTCTTTAATGACTTTGTTTTTCATTGTGTGATTTAGCATTCATGAATATTTGTTTCAAGAATGAAATAAAACCATTATAATGCTATAGCCCTTGTAACTATTTACATGAGACTCTGCTATATCATGATTGCAACTCCTTGGGTTTAGCTGATGCTAGCATAACAGTAACTTGTATTGCATTTGGTTAATGAAGGATAATATAATTAAGGGCATTTACTCTCTAAAGGACATCAACATTAGGAAACTAGTTCTTCAGCAGGTAAAGGAGAAGTTGAACTGTGGGAGGTGAATCCAGTGGGATGAATGTGCTCAGAACAGGAATCTCAGAATGTGGGGCAGGAGGCCAAGCCTCCTCCTGCTTGGCTCAGGAATCAGGAACTCTGTTTATGATTTATTAATGTTTCCATCCTAACTATGAAATAGAAAAAGCTTCAAAAAGTGTTTTATGAGATTTATGCTTCAACATTTTTGTTACTACTGTCTTTTTATTTTAGCCTTGTTGACGCTACTCATAGAGATGTGGATGTTCTTCTTTTACTTTCTAACTCTGCATACTACGTAGCCTAGTAAGTAATAATTTTTATTTCACATTGTTGACAAAGTTGACAGAACTGCATTATCCAGGGTTTGGTGAAGATTTAATTCTAGGCACTTTTCTCCTCCTTGTAGCTATGATGATGAAATAGATAAAGTCAATCAGTATCAAAGGCTGAGCCTTGAAAATTTGGAGAAGATAGAAATAGGTATGTATTTTGCATTCTTTATCCCTATTTCTTGCCAGGGCAATTGTAGCATATCGGTAATTGGAAAAAACAATTTGAAAAATCTTTTGTATAATGATTGTAATTCTTTGTCATGCAACAAATGAACAAATATTTTGTTTCCAATTTGAGAAAACAAACTCATGAATAGTGGCTCTGAAGTTTAGCCGAACTGTTCTGAGCAGTTGCAATTAGCTGAAGTGAATCCAGGAACATCTTAGTTGTTCCAGGTTGTGGCCTAGGTAAATTCTGGAGGATCTTACCAGGTTAGTAAGCAAAGCTAGTGCATTTTTCTCTTTTTCTCTCTGCTCCCCCTTTGTGTCGCCTGTGAACTAATTTGTCCACTGATGTCCCAGTGTCTTCTCTTCCCCCTTTCCCTTTAGTTGGTGCTACTGTCTTTGAACTCAACTCCTTATGAGCAACATAAGCCTTTTCATGGGGAAAAGATGGGAGGTTAAATATACTGCTTTTAAGGATGGTAGAGGCTAAAGGAGGCTGAGTAAGGAGCAAACTGGAAAAAAAACGGGAGAGAGGTGGACTAGCTGGCTGGCTGTACTGGGTTTAATAAAAGGATGGCTGCGGCATGGAGCAGCCATAGCATATACCAAGTTTCCAGAAATTCCCTTTCTTTACCTGTTTTGCTATTGCCAGTGGCTGTTTCCATGCATGTAATGCTGTGGAGGAATCACTGTGGTTAAAATTTTAAAGCAATACAATAGAAAAGCTTTTATGAAAATGTTACCTTGATATCCTGCCTTTTGCCAGGGAACTCAAAGTACAAAAAAAATTCTTGCTCCTCTTTTATAGATTAATTTGAGAGATTGAATGACCAAAAGTAATTGGTGAGCATCATTGCTAAACTGGATATAAACCAAATTCTCCTGAGCCTCAATATTCACTTACTACCACTCACTGGTATAAGTAAAAGAAACACAACAAAATCAGTGGAATTAATCTTTTAATAGTGTATAATTGAAGCTGTAGAACAGAATCACAGCACACAGTTCAGGGATAAGTGGAACCCAATAGTACTTCATCCCAGTTGAACTAGGAAAGTCCTTGTTCCTGGTGGATATAATGAAGTGTGTTGTTTAAAAAGTAAAGTACACTCAGCATTCCTGAATTGTTACTGATTTTTTTAAACAAGGACCTGAACCAACATTCTTTGGAAAACCCAAGTTCTCGTGCATGAGGCTTCATCATAAATACAAAGATACAAGTGGGTACTTTCATACGCTTAGAGCAGTGGTGCGCAGCCCTGAAGAGGATGGAAAAGGTAAGTATCTCCTTTTTTTGGGAATGAATAGAATCAGTTTAGACGTTTCTGAGCAATTACAATTTAGCTATGAAAATGAAATGGGACATTTAAATAGTTGAATAAGAAAATAACTTGGTTGTAAATAAACTATGTCTTAAATTAATTAGCCAATGTAATTACTGACACCAGAACTCTGCCGATTTTCACCAAAATCAGTCCTTCTACTGATTTTTGAGCTGGTCTCTGGAAGGACAGCATACACATTCAAGAGAATTTGGTACATTTGCACCCTTTCAATTATACTTCCACTAATTATACCATGCATTTTGCAGTATGTTTCAGACAACAGATGTACCACTCCAATAAGTAATACAACATAGTGTCTACTACAAATCTTCATCTTTTATTTTATCTTAAGGATAAAAATGAATCTTTGCAATTGAAAATGTCTTAATTCTTTGCTTTTTGCTTAAGTACTTACCTTTATTAATATATGAGTCATTTGATGTAAAATGAAGGTGAACCTTTCATGTTAGTACTTGGTATATACTGTATTACTTTTGGAAGGCAAATCTATCCAAATAAACTATCATTAGCACCTGGTGAAGAAAATAATCTTTTCAGGAATTCTGGATTAATTCTTTGTATTTCAGACACTCTTCAGTGCATTGCAGAAATGCTGCGAATCACCAAGCAGGCCATGGGATTAGATGTCCCCATTATTGAGAAAAAACTGGAGAGGTGAATTTTAATTTTTTCATGTTCATAAATTTCCTGACACCTAATTCATGTTAAGCTACAGCACTTATAGTATGTATTACAGATAGTCAGTCCTCGATTTACAACCACAGTCGAAACCAGAACTTCCTTTGCTAAGCAAGGCAGTTGTTAATGCGCCTGATTTTACAACCTTCATTGGTTGAGTGAATCACTGCAGTTGTTAAGTGAACCACGTGATTGTTAAACAAATCCAGCTTTCCCCTTTAACTTTGCTTGTTGGAAGCCAGCTAGGGAGGTTGCAATCTTAGGAATCCAGCAGCCATTGTAAATGGATGCCAGTTGCCAAGCACATGTTTTCACATGATTGGGAGATGCTGCGATGGTTGTAAATGTGAGGACTGGTTGTAAGCAGGGGTGGGTTCCTCCCGGTTCGGACCGGTACGTGTGTACTGCTAGCAGCCCGCTGGTGATGTAATTTTGGCATCACGGTTCCGGTAATGTCTGTGCCGGTCCGTGCGCACCGCCATCTTTTTTTGGGAATTTTCGGCGATTTTTTCTGGTTTGGATGGCTTCTTCTCATCCTCTGCTTTGGAAAAAAGCCCTCCTGCCCACCCCCGGGTTAATACCGACCTTTATTTCTTCGTCTGAAGCACAGCTGAGTAGCTCCTCAGCTGTGTTTCGGGCTGAAACGTCCTTCTGAGCATGAGCAGAAGTAAAATCGCACGAGGGGACACCCGGGTAGCGAAGGTAACTGGAACCCACCCCTGGTTGTAAGTCACTTTTTTCAGTGCTTGTAGCTTATAATGGTTGCTAAAGGAATAATTGTAAGTCGAGGACTACCTATACCAGCCATCTGATTCATTATTTACCAGCTTTTATGTAAATAAAATGTGTCAGTTTGGATGCTTTGCTTTTGGGGTTGAGTAGTACTGAGTTGGCTACTGAAATTTTTACAAGAAAGCATTCCAAGTTCAGATGGTACCACCAAGGACTCAAAAAAGTTCTTAAATATTTATATTACCTGAAGATTCTGTCTTGCAATACTGAGGATGCTGAGTGCTTCAGTATTAATAAACCCCAATAAAAAAAGGAATTATTATATATCCAGGGTCCACCGAAAGTCAGGCCCTCTAAGCCAATCAGAATGCCTTATTGAGGGTTTTTTTTTGGCGTCAGAGAAAATGTGACTGTACCTTGGAATGCTTAAAGGTCATGCATCAAATGAGTAAGATGTATTTAAAAGAAAATGGTAACCAATTCAAACATTTAATGTAATTTATGTAATCAATTGTGAAGCCTGACTTTTAGTACACCTTGTGTAATAAAAGAAGGGATCAAAAGCAGCTGTTTTATTGTATGAGTAACAAAGGATGTTATTAGTTTTCTCACTTTTTCAGGAAGAGCAGCAAACCACATGAGGACATCATTGGGATCAGATCCCAGAATAGAGGTTCTTTGGCCCTGGGGAAGAATTTCTTAATGAACAAGTTTTCATCTCTTAATCAAAAAGTGAAACAAACCAAATCCAACGTAAATATCAGCAATCTTAGAAAACTGGGAAACTTTAGAAAGCCTGAAATGAATGTCAATTTCTTAAAGCCCAATCTGAAAGTAAATCTTTGGAAATCTGACAGTAGTCTTGAAACTATGGAAAATGCCATGACTGATACGAATGCCAATATAGAATCAGATATCGAGATTTCGTCTGATAACGACTCGTTCCATTCAGATGATTTCCTGACAAATTCCAGATCTGACGACGACCAGCAATTCCTGGACTCTTTAGAGAACGGACAGATAGACTATGTCTTACCTAGTTGTGGTATCATTGCATCTGCTCCTCGGTTATATAGTCGGTCCCAATCTGTGAGCAGCACTGATATTAATATTACCATTCCTGTTCCTTCAGACGTCCATGTTGCACAATCTGGACACCAAGTGAACAATGAACGTGAAGGCAAAACTTTTGAAGAAGCTCTTTCTGCTGAAAATACAACACTAGATGTCAGTAAACAGATTGATGTTTACTGTCACAGATTTGTCCAGGATGCTAAAATTAAGATGAACAACAGTGTTTCAGAATGTGAGAGGGGTTCTCAAGAGCTCCAAGAAGTGGCACATAATATTAGCAATAATGCTCCTAAGGCAGCTGATTGTTTAGGAACTAATAAGGCTCCTTCTAGACCATCTAAACTGGATGTATCATTTTCAGAGACAGGACCACAATATTTAGTGGTTGAACAGATGAATTTATTTAAGTCTCATAAAAGCCCAGGCTCCTCATCTATTGTTCTTGAAGCTGAGCCAGGGTTTCATGTGACTCCTTCACCAGCAGAGAATAATGGTAGCAGGGCCGTCTCTCCCTTTGCAAAGATACGCAATTCAATGGCACAGGTAGCTAACATTACACAAGCTGGCTTAACCCAAGGAATCAACTTTGCTGTGGCTAAAGTCCAGAAGAGCCCGGCTGAACCAGAAACTATTAATGAAAGTCAGCAAAATGAATTGAAAGAAATGTTTACCCAGTGTCAAACACGAATAATTCAGATTTAGAGCTCAAGATCCCATTGTATATACTATTGAACAAATATTGTGTGTAACATAAATTATAGGGAAGAAGGGCAAACTGAGTATTATTAAGAATACCAGTAACAATGTTTACAGAAACCGATGGGAGAAATTTGGTTTTGAACAGGTTTCAGAACTGTTTTGTAGCGAGTGACAGTAAATTATACTAAACAGGTAACTCACAAGCAATTGTTGATGTGCATGCTGTTCGTTTAGGTGATCGGATGCACAATTATATCTTTTGGGGCAAGTTTTTTATAAGTCTTCAGATTTGTGTAGAATATTTATATTAAGGGTCTGGTACTAAACACCTATTACCTTATTAATCTTGCACTGTACCAGTGAATATTTTACTCATAGATGGCATTCTATTTATTTTTCTCCAGATTTTTTTAATTTAATTTTTTAAACATTTGTGTTCTTTGAATAGGTTTCATTCCTAAGGAAATGGTCACTGCAGAGGGAGTATTTAAAAAAAAAATGCTTAGGCATTTATTATCCCTTTCCTTTGCCAGTTCCTTGCTTCTTTCTACCTCTGTTGGTTTAGTAGTTGTGTCTAGAAGTATGTTTGTTAATGCTTTCAGGGCAGCTGCTGAAAGGGCTTTTCTAGCTGAAAAAAAAATAACCCTCTTTTAAAAATAAAATCAATGTGTCTGGAAACCATAATGCATTATTTTCCAAGAAACTAGTTGCATATTCTTTGAGCGTAGTCTTTTTTGGAATAAAGAAAATTCTTAAGCTTGATATCAAATTCTGATTAAAAATGTATCCATATGAAGAGACATTACCTAAACATATCCAAGGGATCATCTTCAGTAATATAACTGACAACATATTCCTCCATAATCTTACCTTACATTCCTATCTAAAATGTGATCAGTGCAACGTGTTTCAGAAGTTACTGTAGCTATAATCTTAACATCAGTTTTAGCAGAGAAATGAATTTGTTTAAATACTAGCTCATTTCTTAGAAGCATGTTGTTGTTGCCCCGAAGAGTCTTGTGATGGATGAACTACAATAGAATGTAGCAGCAGAAACAGCACTGAATGCAATCTTGTTCCTTCATAACCTATCCTTATTCTAGAAGTTGGGTTTCTGTTAGTACACGTGTACTATAGCTAGATTGCATGTAGTGTTCTGAACAGTCAATGAGTCAATTATATGTCTTGAGTGTCTACTATATCAGAAGTGATAACTTACTTAAGCTGTCTTTTGTGTGATACTTTTGTACTGTTTGTATTTTGTTATTTATTAATACTTTAATGTGTGTTCTTTTGAGAGTACCTATACATTTAAATATATTTAGAATAAAACTATTGTTTTAATGTGGGAAACGAGCTATTTTAATAAAAAAATAAAATACTATGCATTTTGGCGTATATGGTTCAAGATACTAAGGATCTTTGTCGATTCATTTACAAGACAAACAGCTTCTCTGCTTGTTTTTTCCCCTTATACATCTTTATTATTTTTTGGGTAACAACATAATTACTAAAAAATGTTGAGAGGATGTTGTTTTGATAGTGATTATGTCAGGAGCAACTGCACAGATCTGTCTGGGGCTATGAGAAATAAGATCTTAATGTACTTGGTAACAGATTGAAGGGATGCCTAATAATTACCATGAACACTTGCTACCGCTTTTCCTCAAGGTAGAGGGAATTGGAAATATCAGACTGCTAGCTGATCAGCCATAAAACCTGATGTCATATTTAAAATTTTACTTCTCTGGTAACATTAGACTGTTATTTTTACAAAAAAGAGTTTACTCTTTTTTCTCTGCTGAATGTTCTCGAGTTACATATTCTGAAAATACCAGTTGGTCAAATTCATCTTTCTGAGGATTCAAAGGAGTAATGGGATACAGTAATCCCTCGTTTTTCGCTGGGGTTACGTTCCAAAAAGAACCCGTGATAGGCGAAATCCGTGAAGTAGGAACCTTTATTTTTAACCTTTACAGCCCAACAACCTGGTGGCGTTCACGGCGCGGGGCTTCCCCCGCCCACCTGTACGCCGGCATCTGCGTTCTTTTGCCCTCTGCACAAGCAGAACGCTTTGCGCATGCGCAGAGGGCAAAAGAACGCAGATGCCGACATCCAGGAGAGACTGTTTAGCCAATCAGAATGCAGAACACAATGCCCAATGCAAATCCGTGAAGCAGCGAGACCGTGAAAGGTGAACCGCGATATAGCGAGGGATTACTGTACACATTTCTTCAAAATATTACTCTGTAGTGTCTTTCCTTGCTGTATGTTATCTGTACTTATTCTAAAGTTCAGAAAGTATGGCATGTGTATACTCATGAAATGCTACTCTGGATACATTGTAAACTCACAGTGAGTGAAATTGTAGGTTTCCACAAAAGTTATGTTTAACAAAACTCAGCATTGTCACTTAACTTAGGTTGTATTTTTGATATAAAACTCTTAATTTTAATAGATACTGCAAGGACATAATCTGCAGAGCTGTCTGCCTTGGAATATAGGAGGCAGGAGTATTATGTTTGCTATTTTGAGTTCTGTATATATAAAAAATAATAATGGTGGGACATAATAATTCAAAATAACCACTGAAACAAATTGAGGAACTTAAATGTTATCCCGGCACATTAAAGAGTTAACTAGCAATGCTAACATCAGTAGGTATGACACATACATTAAGTACAATCTCCATTTTGATGGGCTTAAATAAAGATGACAAAGATATAGATAACTCTATACTGATTTTACACTTTTACATTCTGGGTAAATAGTAGTAAATTTATGACTGTTTAGGATACATTCACAAAGCTAAACTTGATGAAAAGTAATCGTTTATGGAACCAATTGTAAGTGGAGAGCCATTTTCAACAAATTGTACTTTCTATTATGACTTTCAGACCAATCCTGTTAAATTCTGGTATGTGTTCTAATGCCATAAAGTGTTTTATCTGTTATAATAATTCTAAGCAGAAGTGTGACATTTTTATAGTAAATATTTAATATCAAACAGATTTTCCATAGTTGCTAATTAGGTTACAAAACGAGCTCCAAAATTTATCAGTGTTAATCTGCTGCACACCATAAATTGGATTCATTCGAGAAAAGAGCCATAACTTTGATATAAATTATCTACAAAACCCGGTATAAACATAAGCTCTGTTCATATCAGCTCTACAAATGTTAGACATGTTTACAGTCTTATAAACGTGGGTACTGATGTCCTAAAGTTCATTTCCATTTACAGATTTTTGCGGCTGTAATCTGGCTTTACGTAGTGCCTCCAATTGCTTTGCTCTTAGCCACCTCTCTCTTGATAGTGTTGTCTGCCCAGCACTGAGAGAAAGGAACCTGTGGACAAGAAACAGATAAATCTCTTTAGAATCTATATAGTACTAAAACTCTGATTCCTGTAACCTTTAACTGGGGCAAAATGGTGCACCATAGGACAAAACTTTTTGAACCAAGATACTTCTAATGAGTTAACTTACAGAACATGTTCATAATGTAGGAGCTATAATTCCCGTGGAATTGAAATTTGGCAAAATTTTATAAAAGGCTTCCTGGGCTATTGTTTTACTATGCTGTATAGTTCTTCATGAGCTATTTTCAAGGCAGATACATCTCTGAATGTATCCCACCTTTTCTGCTGAAGGCGTTATATTAGAAGGTCTGTCATTGTTGGACATGTAGGAATCTGGTAAGGAAGTATCTCTGAAATGACCAAAAAGGAACGGTGTGTGGCGCAAATGAAAACTTTTACTATAATCAAAATGAGGCAAATATAGGAAGCCTATAAATAAGGTGTGTCAAACTCGCAGCCCGCAGGCCGTATGCATCACACACTGACCATCCCCACCCCCGGTTTAGCGAAGAGGAAAAAAGTTGCGATATGTCATGTGACGTGTCGTCGGGAGTTTGACCCCCCTGATATAAATAATGAAACCTGTGTACAGAGAAAGTCATACCCTGAAGCTCATTTAAGAATTTCCCTCAAGTCCAGCTCAATTTTTGATGATTACAGGAACACTACTGTGTACATGTCTTGGCAGCAGAAAGGGCTTGTTTATTTCTGGGATTGGGTCATGATTTCCTGTCTAGCCACAACCTGGATTTCCCTGGTAATTCCTTCCAAGTACTAACCAGGCCTGAAAATGTTTTAGTTAAGATAACATTTGCTAGATGCTGCCCTTGTTTGAGAAAAAGCTCCTTTGGGCTTTGCAAATTTATTTATTTATTTTATTTTATTTATTATTTGTTCTTCTATGCCGCCCTACTCCCAAGGGACTCAGGGCAGCGTACAACAATTATATAAGAACATTAATAATAAACAGTAATTTAAAAACAACAGTTAAAAGATATATAAAAATTAAAAAATGTTCACAATAAGCCATACCAAGGGGGGAGTTCAGATGGATTTAGTCTTTTCCCCCCTGCCTGCAGGAAGAGCCATGTCTTAACGGTTTTCCGGAAGGCCAGCAGGGTGGGGATGGTTCGAGTCTCTGGGGGAAATTGGTTCCAGAGCGCGGGGCCCCCACAGAGAAGGCCCTCCCCCTAGGGCCCGCCAACCGGCATTGTTTGGCTGACGGGACCTGGAGGAGGCCCACTCTGTGGGCCTTAACCGGTCGAAGGGAAGTGTGAGGCAGAACCCGAAGGTAACCTGGTCCTAGGCCATGTAGGGCTTTAAAGATGATGATCAACACCTTGAATTGTACCCGGAGACCGATGGGCAGCCAATGCAGCTGGCGGAGTATAGGTGTAACGTGGGTGTACCTTGGCACACCCACCACAGCACGCGCAGCCGCATTTTGCACCAACTGAAGTCTATGAATACTGTTCAAGGGTAGCCCCATGTAGAGCGCATTGCAGTAGTCCAAATAAACTCATTCTGTGGAATCAGATACTTAATGGAGCTCTGAAAACAACCTGATGAATTCTTCTGATTGGATCTCAACCATAGCATCTAAAAGACTGCAACATAGAATGTTACAGGGATATATGGTAAAGAGTATGAAATAATGAAAGAAAAATAATATAGCTATTCCTTGTTTAGTGGCTACCATGTTTAGCAATAGTTTGCAAATGTGACAAAGTTCATTTTCTTGCCAATAGACACATTTAGACCATTTTTTTGCACCTGACAAAAGTTTTCAAGGTGAAACTCATTAAAGTCTGATGAGTTTTAGGCAGCCCTGCAAGTAGGTGGGAGAGTTCTAATCTAATCAAGGTTGCAGAGCTCAGCTTGTTAACTTGCGGTTAGCACTTTTTAGAGAAGTGCTCTGTTGCTAAGAAAAAACAACTTAACTCATTTAAGCAATCATTCCATCCGGCCAAAGAGCCAAAAACACACACACACACAAAAACACAGGTATAGAACACTGGTGAGACCTTTATCTAAATGAGACAGATCTTATTGAAAGGGAAAGGAGGAGGAAAGGACTTGCTCTTAAAATCTCCAGGCTGATTTCCAGGAAAACATTGCAGGAGGTGGAAAAGAATGTCTGTTCTCTTACTCTTCCTGTGACATGAAAGAAAAATTCATGGTCTTAGCTACAAAAGCCTGCTGGGTAATCTTGGGCCAGTTACTCTCAATCCAACCTACCTCACAGGGTTGTTGTGGGAAAATAGGAATAGGAAGGTGTGTTGGATATGTTCACTATCTTGAGTTATTTGTAAAAACAACAGTTGGGATACAAAGAAACAAAAAAAATTGCACCCTTTCCAAACCTTGCAGTCTTTTCTATGCAATCATTATTTAACACATCTCTTACTTTAAAAAAATTAAAGCACTGTTTGAGGAGGATTATTTGTTGTTTTTCTACCTTCTTCCCCTTCTAGTAGTCTTGTTTTATTTTCATGACTTCTGGGATGCATTTTCATTAGCCAAAGACAGCTTAGTTTCTGAATTTGGGATGATGCTCCTACATGCAAGACCTGTCTGATCTAGCAACAACCAGGACAAATTGCCCTATTACTATTTTTCCACTATTTCAACCACACTTTGCTTGTATGGCTGGAGCCATTTTCTATGTAGGTCCATAGCTTGGTCCATAAGTCCTGACTTCTTGTGCATTATTATGCATTTTCTTTCTTTCACTGAAAATCAAAGCCTGACCTGTAATATATGTCACATCAGCATTGATACATGTCCTTGATTTTGATTGCTTGTAAGTGATAACTTCAGTAAACTACTTAACATTTGTGCCCTTACCTTGCTACCAGTAGAGTTCTGTGAAGATCATCTGCTGTTATACTCTCAGGATCGTTTTTACGCATTTCTACAAAATCATCTTCTACTGCCTGTTGAAGAGATTGATTAAAGCTTTATCATTTAACTTAGATTTGCCTCCCAAAGTCCAGAAGAAGATTGGACTATAATTTTCTCCCTTCAAATGCCAATTTTTAGCCAGTGTTTTTGCATGTGATAGTGCCATGTTAAAGAAATTTTCTATCATGAACATACACTCTTCAGGCATAAAATATTTTCACATCCTACATTTCTATTAAAAAAGTAGAGTTTACCAATTTATATAGTGCCAAGATCCAGCTGTAATTTCACAATGGTCAGGGAATATAGCAATAGCAATAAATTTCCATTACAATGCAAGACCATACAAGAAAGCTTCCTTGATAATAATTAAAATGCTGAATTTAGTCCAAGTTTTTTTAAAAAAATTTCATTTGTCAATGACAAGAACTAGTTTTTTCAGATGGTGTGCTTTTCTTATCCCTTTTTAAACATTTAAACATTTCAAATTGGCACTTTTAAATATCCCAATGGAACAAAGCTTCTAATGTTTTAATGTTCCACCATACTGATAGTAATAGAGTGTCAAATAGCAATAGCAATAGCACTTAGACTTATATACCGCTTCATAGTGCTTTACAGCCCTCTCGAAGCGGTTTACAGAGTTCAGCATATTGCCCCCAACAATCTGGGTCCTCATTTTACCGACCTCAGAAGGATGGAAGGCTGAGTCAACCTTGAGCCTGGTGAGATTTGAACAGCTGAACTGCTGAACTAGCAATCAGCTGAAGGTCGCAATGCTGCTTTTAACCACTGCGCTATCTCAGCTCCTAACAAGCCTCTTCCTCCTAGAAGTTTCATTTTAGGTGAGAAAGGGGGTTGAGTGCTTCCTCATCATACATCCTAATGCTACTTTTGTCCCAATCTGAACTCTTAACAATAAATGATGATTTCTATACCTTTGTGACTTCATCTGATATGCTATAATCCAGCAGTCTCAATAAGCTTAGATAGATGCGAAACTTGTTGAGGATTGATGGCAGCACAGCTGTGAGAAGGCTGTTCATGTGCTCTTCCATATTAGGGGGAAGGAGCTCCGGCTGTAGATGGACTTGGCAATCTGACTGTGGGGAAAAGTTTAAATCATTATTTTCACATTTCTGTTATTAATACAAAGAAAGGTAGCAATCTTCACTCTGACTAAACCCCCAAACCATTAAGAGATTTTTTTTTCATATTGGCTCTATATAGCATCTACATGCTATATAGAGTTCTGTCTGAGAAATTAGATAACAAGAATTAGTTGAAAAGTCTTTTTAATCCAATTCGTTTAATTACCTACAAATGCAATAGTACCCTAATGTTTGCGGATTTTGAAAGTAACATCCAAAATCATACACTTAAAACAGTGTTTCTCAACCTTGGCAGTTTGAAGATGTGTGGACTTCAACTCCCAGAATTCCACAGCCAGCAACGCTGGCTGGGGAATTCTAGGAGTTGAAGTCCACACATCTTCAAACTGCTAAGGTTGAGAAACACTGACTTAAAAGATTAATTGATCTATATGTATGAACGTTGTTTGCAGACACTATTTTTGTTCCTTCCAAGGTTTATAATGCCAAATTTTCACAGAAAAGCAATGTATTGCTCAAGTACAGTATCCAGTATGAACCACGGACGTACAGCACAGTTAGTTATCTTTGTATCCTTTCATTCTTCTTTAAGAAATTACAAAGAAGGAAGGTCAGGGAAGCTTTGCTATACCGGTAGGAGTGATCTGCCCTCTGAAGTGATAAGAACATTAATGTTGCATGGGAATTCCATCTGATGGTAACTGAAGTCATAATCCACCTTCTGCCAAGTTATCAAGTGGCCCAGTGCTTTCACATTGTGTACACCTACAAACACAATAATGAAAAAAGAAAAAACGATGGTTTATTATCAAAGATTCAGATATAAAATAAAATATAGTATTTTAATTTTTAGTCTTCAAGAATTCTGTCCTATGAATTAATGTGTAAACCTTGTTCCTAGGTAAAATTCCTTTAGGAGTTAAGAAGTTGAGCAAATGATCATTGGGAACTAGGAGAAATTCTGCAAAAATATTTTTTCTTGCATAATCAAGTATGTAAATCTAATATAAATCAGAGAGAAATTATAAATTATTACAACAAATATTACAATGCAATACCCTTAATATGTTTTAGAAGTTAAAAAATTAAAAACAGCTTCCTTCCCCTAAAAAATAAACCTCATTGTTAGTCCTAGGGTAACTGTTCAGAAAGAGAAACAGCAACCTGGGTTAACTATAATTTAAAGAAGACAATATCTTTGCAGCAACATTAATAAATTGATGTTTGCTTTTCTTAACTAGCTTCCAGAGTAATTTGATATCTAAGTGACCAATATATGGTCATTCCTCTAACCAAGAATATGGCTAGGTAGTTTGCATCCACCAGAAATCCTGTTTCACTTATTTCCTTTAGCAATAGCAATAGCACTTAGACTTATATACCGCTTCATAGTACTTTACAGCCCTCTCTAAGCGGTTTACAGAGTCAGCATATTGCCCCCAACAATCTGGGTCCTCATTTTACCCACCTCGGAAGGATGGAAGGCTGAGTCAACCTAGAGCCAGTGAGATTTGAACAGCTGAACTGCTGAACTAGCAGTAGCCTGCAGTGCTGCATTTAACCACTGCGCCACCTCTCCCACCAATGACTATGTATTGACTCAGGAAACATGCTCTGCTGACAAACTGATATTAAATGGATTTTTCTCATTCTTAATTGAGACAGAAGCAGGTGTAAATCATGGAACAGTGGAAGGAGGTTCTATCAATACTACTCTATGTACCATATCAATAGCTTTTGCACTAGCTTTATCTCACCATTACCCAGGCCACACAGAACAGTTCTATACATTCCAGCTGCTGACAGACACCAATCCTTTTACAACATATATTGCTAGGTTCTGCGCTAGTTTCTACCACAGTTGGGCTGTGACGGATTTAATTAGCTACCACATTTTTTGGAGTATAAGACACACTCCCCCCACCAAAAGAGGGTGAAAATTTGGGTGCATCTTATATAACGAATGTAGCCCCGTCCACCCGCTGGCCCCCACCCTTTGGCCTGTGCCTCCCAGCAATTTGCCTTCTTGCAGCAAACAGCAAGTAGCCTGTTTAAGTTTCAGCACAGCCTGATTAGCACAAGCAGCTGATTGTCAGTTGGATCGGCCTCCCGACTATCAGCTGTTTCAGGCTGCAGGGATTGCCATTGCCTATTGCCGCCTCCATGCGCCCCATTTTCGGCCTCCGCGCCCCCCGTTTTTGGCCTCCATGCGCCCCATTTTCCGCCCATTCCAATCCCCGCTGCCTGGAACAGGGGTGCGCGGAGGAGACGGCAATAGGCTATGGCAATCCCTGCAACCTGAAACAGCTGACCGTCGGGAGGCTGATCCAACTGACAATCAGCTGCTTGTGCTAACCAGGCTGTGCTGAAACTGAAACAGGCTGTTTGCTGCAAGGAGGCAAATTGCTGGGAGGTAGAGGCAGATTTTTTTTCCCTTGTGCTAATCAGGCTGTGCTGAAACTGACTGTTTCCTTTTTGCTGCAAGGAGGCAAATTGCTGGGAGGCAGATTTTTTTTCTTGTGCTAATCAGGCTGTGCTGGTGCTGAAACTGAAACAGGCTGTTTGCTGTTTGCTGCAAGGAGGCAAATTGCTGGGAGGCAGAGGCAGATTTTTTTTCTTGTTTTCCTTCCCAAAAGCTAGGTGCGTCTTATACTCTGAAAAATATGGTATATATTAGCTTTTATGCTCCCCTGCATTTATTTAAAGTACTTATCTACCTTGTGCAATTTTTGTTTTTATATCTTTTAACTTTTTAAAAATTGCTTGTATCCCATTCACTTTATGCTGTTCTAGTTAGATCACAAGAACACCATGTGTTGTTACACCATTAATTTAGTGTAGATTTAGATTTAGTATGTTTATCTATCAAAGATAGTAAAATCAAACCAAAACATTAATCATGGCTTGTAATGCATCAGAAATAACTTTAGTTTTTATTAAAATAAATTATTCCCTAAGTATCTATACTAGATTCAATAGCTGATAACTGTATTTTAGAGAAAAGTGAAAATATGTACATAACTGTTCACACTTGGAATACCTTACTTGCTAAAGGCTGAACATTAGACTTTAAAATACATATATGTTCCTTTAGTACCTTCCAGTGGTGGGATTCAATTTTTTTTACTACCGGTTCTGTGGGCGTGGCGGGCTTGGTGGGCATGGTGTGGCTTGGTGGGTGTGGCAGGGGAAAGATACTGTAAAATTTCTATTTCCACACCACTCTAGGGGAAGTATACTGCAAATTCTCCATTCCCTCCCAACTCCAGGGGAAAGTTACTGCAAAATTCCCATTTCCTCCCGATCATCTGGGACTTGGGAGGCAGAGAATAGATGGGGGTGGGGCCAGTCAGAGATGGTATTTACCGGTTCTCCGAACTAATCAAAATTTCCACTACCGGTTCTCTAGAACTGGTCAGAACTGGTTGAATCCCACCTCTGGTACCTTCCTTTTGTCTAACAAAAAGAAGAATTTTTCTTATTCTTTTCTTATTCTAAAAATAAGAAAATAATATACCATTCAGTGTATTTTTTGGTTCATTGTATTTAACAAATTAATTGTTTCAAGAACATGTCTGTATGCTTGCCAGAATGTAAGTTAATAATTAATAAGCTAGGGAAAGCATGCCAAAACTAGTTTCTGGTGTTTTTCTTATTATCTTTAGTATAGTATAGCCGACTGGGAAACATAGGGAAACTTCTATGCAGTCAGGTCTGGGTGGATGTGACTAGGAGGGAGAGCTTAGAATGGAACAATTGCCAATATTTCTAGCAGCTACCCAACTGTCAATTCACAGAGCTGTAATAGGGATTTTTCTTCTGGAATATTTTTCTCTGCCATGATGTAATATAGTCCATTTTTGAATTTTTGCCAATTTTCTTTCCTACAGCAAGTTTTATCTTGCTCTGCCCTGTTTTCATAGATCCTGGTGAATGACAGAGAAAGATAGTGTTACAAGACTATTTACATAACTTCTGTCCACCATTCAATTGGAATGGAAATATAAAAAAATAAGCAAAAGCCCTATTTAAATATAGAACTTTTATTTATTATGAACATGAATAGGGATCAGAATGTCCTGACTGATGGGTGACTCATGCCACGATCATCACTCAGTTGGATAATTCCCGCACACATTTCATGAGGCTGCCTTTGAAGATGATCCAGAAACTGAAGTTAGAAGGTCATCTCTGCAGAATGCCCCACAGTTTAAGATGTACTCGCACCAAGAAGTAACTACTTTATTAAAATTTGATAATTGAAATCTGTTTTATTTCAGCATTCTTTGGGTAGTCTCTATTTTGGTTTTGGGATGTTGGATTTTCTCTTCTATTAATTGTTTATGATGATTTTTATGTAATCAATTTTTTATTGATTTGATGTTCTCCACTGTTGTGAATTATAAGCATGGTGAACCATCAGAATTAAGACATGAGCCAGTAAAGCTGAATCTGATTGAACCTTTATTAAGTCTTATTTAGTGGCATCGGCCACTCCTGGCTTGTGCGCTTGGAAGAGTTCGCCGCTTGGGGCTTTTTTTTTGCATGCGCAGGTGCTGTGTGTGTGTGATGTCGTGCGTGCATGCACAGGGGGGCACATTGCATTATGGGTGGTGGCACGCGAGCGCGCTATTGTGCACGTGCACTCACACCTTTGGCACACGACGACAAAAATGTTAGCCATCACTGGCCTATACTATTATTCCTGTGAAGAAGGTAATCCAAATCAAAAATTGCAGTTTCTGTCTTTCTCTGGTTGTAAGATAACTGGATTTCAGAAGATGATTTGATGTTAAATCTGCAAAGTTGAAGGAAATTTTATCTGTGTTTTAAATTGGGATTAGCTTATTTCCAGTTAGATTAATTTCTTTCCCCAAACTCACAATACCTGTAATAGTAACTAAGCAAACATACTAAACCTCCTTATCTTATTTCTTACTTTACTTAGTTGCTTGATTTACTGTTTATAATGCATTTACAATTTTAACATTTATAACTTATGATCTTAGATGACAAGATAAGCATGTATATGCTTATATAATGTAAAATGAAAGAATCAGAGAGGCAACTCTCTTTTTGCTTCAACCATGTTTTTTTAACATTTATTTATGCAAGATATTTGAACAGAAACTGTATCCAGGAATACTAACCTTTTGTGTCAAGCTGTCCTTGCTCTAGCAGGGTTTCATCTATGACAAAAGAGGTACTGTTGGCCAGCTGTAATATTCCACTGACTAAGCGATTAGCTGTGTAGTCCTTGTGTGGGTTAAACTTTAAGCTGTTCATATTCTCTATGGTCATCTGTAGGCGATACGACTGCAAAAAAAATATATCACTATAATGAATTGTCATATGGAACATGTACCCTGTTTCCCCCCAAATAAGACATCCCCTGATAAAAAGCCCAATCGGGCTTTTGAGTGCATGGCAAACAAGGCCAAGCGCTTATTTCAGGGTTTAAAAAATATATAAGACAGGGTCTTATTTTCAGGGAAACATGGCACCTAATAAAGAATTAAGCTACTACATTTCACTAAAACTGACGTAAGAGGTTAATGATGTAATAAAAATCAAGGAATGGTGTAATTGTAGATATTCTGGCTAAAGACACCCAATTCTTCCACAGTACAAGAAATACTCTTTTTCTTTCATAAGTTAGCAAACATTTTCAAAAATCAGAAGTGTAATAAAATTTATGCAAATTGGTTTTAAAAGACAGAATCTTAAAAATATCCCATTATCCTTGAAAGCATCAAACTTACATAACATTGCTTGAAAAAAATGCATTATATACATATGCAGAAATAATGTTTAATTACACTTTTCCCCCCTTTTGTCATTATAACTAAGCATACTGACAGGCATAAGCAAGGGCAGAAACCATATTGTTAAAATTATGTCATCCGTATTTCCTTGAGCCATAGAGGAATTAGAGATAAATTGTCTTATTGGGTACATCGCAAACTTATGTAAAGTGACTGCACTACATAGTGATGGCAATCCCTGCAGTCTTGGTTGTCACCGTTAATTAAATCCCAGGCAGCTTTCTGCCGGCTTCCCTTAAGTCAGTGGGGAGGCAGGCAGGAAGGTGAAAGTACCAGGAGGCTCCCAGGCACGACAGCAGGCAATAAGTGACTGCTGTCAGATGGGGAAGGGGCATGAGGAGGTGCAAGAGAGGCAAGGCGTGGTGTGCAAAGGTGTAGTGAGAGTTGGGGAGGGTGTTAGAAAGGTGTGATGAGGATGCAATAGTGTGAGATGTAACAGTAAAGCTTGGGGAGGATACATGAGCAGTAAGGGAAGCTTGGGGGGGGGGTATGTGGGGATGTGTGAGTGATTGGTGCAGTGCAAGCACTGGGAGAGGATATGTACGTGGGGAAGACTCACCCCGGAAACTTGAGACCCTGCTGTCTTCCCAATGACTTTCTGGGAAAGCTGACAGGAAAGGTCACAAATGGAGATTATGTGATTGCGGGGTACTGCAACCACTTTTAACTGTGGGACAGTTGCCAGCACCCAAATCACAATCATGTGAGGGCAAGGCTGCTAGGATGGGCAGAACAAACGGTCATAAGTTGAGGACTATCAACCCTACAGAGGACTATCTGTATACAAAGAACTCTCTCTCTCTCATTCTCACACACCCCACACCTCAATTGTCCATTTAAATACCCAATTAGAAGTATGGTAAATTGACTAAGCAATTTTACACATTGCATTAAGACATAAACTGTGGTTTACAAATGGCTGCGTTCATAGTATTGAAAGCCAAATTCATTAAAACTTAATGTGACAGGTGAACCCAGATACTGACATGAAGGAGCAGTTAAGGTACACAGCTTATAAATGTAATTCTTACTGCAGGAACAAGCTGCTGAATAATACGGTATACATGCTCTGTGAAGACACTGTTTCTTGGACAGCCACTTAAATTCAGGGTGAATTTTCCTAGAGGAAGGACATCTCTTCTTGCATAGCTAGATAATACAAAGGACAGAAATATAAGGCTACGAGCAAGAACTTCTATTGCTGATCTTTGTAAACCACTTTATGCTAGGAATGTTTTTGGCTAAAGAGCAATATTGACTTTGAAAGCATATATACAGTGAAATTAGTAGAACAATTATGAACTAGCACCAACAAGGATATAGTATTTGAAGATAGCTTAAAACTGTAATAGGAATATCGTTTTAGAAATATGAGGAGCCCTCAGGGAAAACCAGCTCCCTGGTTTGGTCTATTGCGATTTGCAGGAATTTTTTGTTGCAGGAAATTATTTTTTCCTTCTTCCCCTCCTCCCTTTTAATTTAGGAAAGGCTAGGAGCAGGAAACTGAAGATATAGGAAAGCTATCTAGAAGGAGTTAAACATTTTTATATTAACAATTGTTACGTTATTCCTTCTAGACAGCTTTTTTTTACCTTCAGCCAGTGACTAAGTTTAGCAATTGTATGGTAAGAGAGTGATTCAAACTGTTAAGGATCGTCAAGGAAGGTTCCTAAATAAATATGAAAGCAACTGAGATTACATCAGGAGACATAACATCAACACATATTGAAAAGAACAAGGACAAATTATTTTACTTTATTTGCAGGATAAAAATTAGAACAATTTTAGGTGGCAGAATAATACTGTATGTTTGTCTTAATTATTAGATACTTTCTGCTCTTTACCTCTTCTCCCACAGGATCAGATACGTTAAACAGGTGAATCGGTTACTTACACTGTGGAAATGAGGTGTAATATAACGTATTCAGCAGCCAAGCTGTCTCCCAAAAAGGCATGACTGAGGAAGCCAAGAAGCTCTGCTCTAACTGGTGATAGTTCAGACATAAAACTAGAGACAACTAAAATAGACAGCATAGGCAAGAATCAGAAATAACACATGCATTTTTCTATACAGGTAGTCTTCAACTTATAGCCATTTGTTTAGTAATTGTTCAAAGTTACAACAGCATTGAAGAGAGTGTCTTATGTTTGGTTTTTACACTTGCAGAACCCCCCACAGTCACGTGATCAAAATTCAGGTGCTTGGCAACTGGCGTGTATTTATGACAGTCGCACTGCCCTGGGGGCATGTGATCGTCATTTGCACCCTTCCCAGCTGGCCTTCAACAAAGTCACTTAAGATTCACTTAACCACCATATGACTCACTTAACAACTGCAGTGATTCATTCAACAACTGTGGCAAAATAGGTCATAAAATGGGACACAACTCACTTAACAGCTATCTTGCTTAGCAACAGAAATTTGAGGTTCCATTGTGGTCGTACGTCTACCTGTACTGTGCAGGTAGTCCTCAACTTATGACTGGTCGCTTAATGACCATTCCAAATGACAATGGACCTCCCCAAAACTACTTACAACCTATTTTGTTGGTTGCCCCCTCTACAATCATAAGATCACATTTGTTTGGCACTTGACAACTGGTTCGCCTTTATGGCCATTTGCTGTATTCGGCAACACATGATTGTGATTTACGATGTTTTTTGTTGGTTTCTGTGGTTTACTTCTGGTGTCCCAACAAAAAATGCCCACTGAGGAAAATGCATTTGTTTAATGACTGTTGTAAAAAAATGGTTTGCATGAAGGTCACATAATGCCTCAACTTATAAATGCAATGATTTATGATTATAATTCTGAGCTCCATTATGATCATAAGTTGCGGATTACCTGTACACTTATTATCATTTGCAGATAATGATATACAACTCTGCATCAACCATACATATATTTTAACTTTTTTTAGCTGAGTGTTGTAGAGACAACAGATTTTAATGCTGTATTTAAAAATGACAAGTGACACACAAAATAAATAATTTAAATAGCTAAGGAATGTACCCCACACTAGTTATTGACTATGCTATTAATTCATTAAATTCCATCTTTAAATTAAAGGAACTCTTTTTATTATCATGAAACTGAGGAAATTCTTTTTTAGGGGTCTAAGGGCCTGGACAAGTTCTGAAGGAATGTTGACACTGATGATGCACAATATGGTGGGGTATGACTCTAATAAAGTTTGATTTGATTTTATGGTGTGGAGGAAATTTAACTTGCTTGCATGATTAGCTTAAACCTCAGATATTTTCTTTCTTCATAGCATCATGATTGTTTTGGCCATGTATTATCTTAAAAAAGAATTGTTTCCCTAAAATATGAGAGTCCTGGAAGTAGTACTTTATTGCAGCTTCAAATGCTAATTTTAGGGGTCAGTATAGCTGCCAGGTGTCCATTTGAAAGAAGCCAATTTTGTAAAAGATTAGCTCAATATTTCTATCAAGTAAGAAAAACTAATCAGCAGCAAGACTGAAAATTGCTGAAAATTGGCTTGAAGTCACACCAACTCTGTCAGTAGGCAATTAAAAATTGGAAGCCATATTTAATATATTATAGGTGCATATAATTTATTCTTTATCTCTTCTCTTTAAAATATACCATTAGAGCAATTGTTACGATAGTACTTTTCCATAAATCACTTTATAGATAATCTGGGCTTCAAAAGTAGAAATAATTTTACAAGTTAAAATAAACACTATTGTTGTCACATACATGTAGTCTACAGGATTTTCAGAAACATATTTGTATATATAGTACACAGAGATGTATTTGGCAAGAGCATTACTACTATGAGGAAAGGAAGGGTGGTGCCTTATATTGAACAATTTCCTGTGCTATTTAGGATCACTATCAAGCAAGCTGGACACTTTTGATTATTACATGGATGCCATAAGACATGGGTGTCAAACTTGCCGCATCACGCTGCCGTCACGTGACGTATTGCGACGTTTTTTCCCTTCGAGGAGCATAGAACATAACTCAAAGGAGCAGCAAAATGGCTTATACAACATTTAGAAATGTCCTTTATGCTTTAAATACTAAGGACGTAGGAACAAACTGACCTTTTTGTGTACAAAGAAGTGGAAACAATAAAATCCAATTCAGGCATCTGATAGTAACAAGGTAATCTTCTCTAAACAGTTGAAATACTTACAGCTCTTGCTTTCTTCTTCATTAAGGCAAGCAGGCAACAATGGATTTATGTGCTGAAGTTTCTGTGCCAGAATTACATGGATTCTGGGAACCAATGATGCTGGAGGACTATGAACTCTCTGTTCTTCCACAGTATCCATACAATCCATAGACTCCACTGGAGAGGAGGAATTCTCCCTAAAACATAAAAGTACCTGTATTTAGGCACATCTAATTTCAAAATTATATGCAACATTCTTTCCTGCTAAAGAAAAATTTATTTCATTGAAACACGAACTGTCAGCACAGAGTCCTTGACTTACAACCACAATTCAGCCCAAAATTTCTCTTGCTAAGTGACACATTTGTTAAGTGAGTTTTGCCCCATTTTGTGACTTTTCTTGCCATAGTTGTTAACTGAATCACTGCAGTTTATAAGTTAGTAACATGGTTAAGTGAATCTTGCTTCCCTATTGATTTTGCTTGTTTCAAAAGGCTGCAAAACATGATCACATGACCTTGGGACAGAGCAATGGTCATAAGTATGAACCAGTTGCCAAGCATCTGAATTTTGATCACATCATGACGATGATACAAAGTGTGTAAAACTATCATAAGTCACTTTTTTTCAGTGCCATTGTAACTTTGAATGGTCACTAAATGAACTGTTGGAAGTCAAGGTTTTATCATAAACAGAATAAATTAAGTTCTTGAATTTATTTCATACTTTTGCAGCAATCAAAGTAAAGTCCTCAGTTAGATCTTTTAAAAATGCTCCTGAATATAAAAAACTGACATCACCTTTTTATTTTTTACATGGGTACAATGAACTAAGTATTGTTTAGAATTGGGACAAATTCAGATCTCTAAAATTTAGTTATAAATTCAACACTGTAAAGTAGCAATTTGTGGGTTAGCATTAATCTTCCAAAAATTTTTGGAATTATTGTTCAGTTTTTCTGAAACACACTGACAAAGAAGAAAACTAAATGTTGCTAATTTTTTATAGAAACTTTACAAATTACCTATTATTTGTGGACCAAATATGTGAATTTCTTCAGTCACAATGATGGCAAACTTGCATTTTATCATCACTAAAATGTTACCTTTCTTCATTGTTCAGCATATTCAGGACAGGATCGACAGACAAAATCCCATACACCTCAAGAATATCATTGACTTTGAAACTGTCCCCATTTTCATATATCTGCAACAAACAAAACATGTTTAAGAGGAGAAATTGCAGTAAGACAATATGAAGTACTATAAAAGCAATAGCTACTTGAACATACTAATAAATTATGGTTTGCTATTATGGGAGAAGGTTTGTATCATAACTGTCCTTCATAACTTTCTGCTTCAATAAAAAAACTGTAGCTGTGCAGAATTACAGTGTTCTAAATTCTAACAATATACAGTCGCTTAATATACCCTTCAGTGACAGACAGGCTTTCTGCAACTGTCAGGCTATATTTACATGAAGCAGTGTGATATATAATTAAACACAGGTAGTCCTTGACTTATGACCACAATTGAGCCCAGAATTTCCATTGCTGTGTGAAACAGTTAAGTGAATTTAGCCCCATTTTGCAACCTTTCTTGCCACAGTTAAATGAGTCACTGCAGCTATTCAGTTAGTAACACGGTTGTTAGGTGAATCTGGCTTCCCTTGACTTTGCTTGTCAAAAGATTACAAAAGGTGATCACATGACACTGGGATATTGCAATCGTCATAAATATGAGTCAGATGCTGCAATGGTTGTAAGTGTGAAAAATGATCATAAGTCACTTTTTTTTCCGGGCCAATGTAACTCTGAATGGTCACTAAATGAACTGTTGTAAGTCGAATACTACCTGTATATGGTATGCGGCTTTGATTTATGTACCAGTTCTAAATGTAAATGACAACTCTCCACACCTCTAACATGTGCAAAAGCGATCCTGTTTCAGATACTGCTTGAGATATCATTACCTTCACAAGACATGCAGGGCCCTTTTCTCCTGGGAGTGGAAAATTCAGATCTAGTGGAGATGAACAGTTTAAGGAAATCATCTGATGCCTTGCAGAAGCTTCTGTTTCTAATCGCTTTGGTTCTCCACTCCCCTGGATATCCGGCACATTTCCTAGAATTAAAACAACAACAACAACAGTTTCCACTACCTTAAAACTTGTAATTTGAGATTCATATTTATTGATGGTTTTTTTTTTTAAATCACATCATGCTGAGTCACAAGTGCATGTTGTAAACACTGGAGCTTAGATTCTTTTCAGAATAGTAATTTCCCAAAAGTATTTTAATTTACAAAAGGAGTACTAAGTCCTAGATGAAACCAAGCAAATGAGTACTCTCTTCAGAATACTATGAAGGGTAGGAAAAGAAGTGTAAATGACTAGAAACAAAAGAAGGGGGAAGTTGTTATTTTATTTGTTTTGTACACTTTCTTTTCTCCCTGACCTCAACATCTGGCATTATTGGACTGGAATAAAGTGCTTATTTCTGGAATATATCTCTCTCTCAAAATAGATCTATAATAGTCTCCCTTCATTTTCATTTATCAGCAAAAAATGTTACACACACACATAAATATGTTAGAAGTACAAAAATACAGATGACTCTGCAAATGGCCCACCTCTGATTTAACTCAGCATATATATTTTTTTAATAACTGTGAGCCAAATAAAGAGAACCATGAAGTCTATAACCCTCTTCATTATTTTTCTGCTGCATCTGGCTATTCAGTTATATATTGTCCTATTTATGGCTAACAATTAATGTATCATCTCTCCATGAGTTTGCTCTTGCTCTTTCTATAAATCAGAAACATCCTTGATTTTTAAGAATATAGTATTTGCAAATACTGGTCTGTAAATCATATATCTGTAGCTACAAACTGACCCATGGATAATACATCAGACCAATGGTACATTCAGAAACTTGGCTCTTTTTGCAACTATACCTGAACTCATCTAATTATTTCAAAAACCAGATAATGGTATATAAAATCATATTCTAAATCTATACTAAGTCAACAAGGCATAAATCACTTCAGTGCAAATGGATACAACACAATATTAATTCTGAAAAATAAGTGACTTTCAGGAGAAAGGCAACATTATCTCAGCTGATACCGAGGTGCTGTTCTCTTTGTTTTGATGGATGCAATTCCATGTCTTCATCATCCTCGTAACTCCTCTTATGACGACTTGGTGTGTATGATGTTGATGGACAAACTCGAGCTTGACTTGCACTATTATAAGCGTAAGTTTTAAGTTAAGGACAGAATCATTCTGATAGTATGAATAAACTTATCTGGAAATTTAATTAAACATTTAATTTAAAATTAAAGCAATGCTATCATTTCCAAAGATGAAGGAAAAGATAACATCATTTTGTAAGTTTAACATATAACTACATCATGTGTTTCATATTCTTATAGAATTTTAAAATAGTTCTGTAGAAATACTGAAGAATGAACATAAACAAATAAAAAAAAGAATACTACACAAGTGCTAGCAGACTATGTGGCAATAAGGAAAGAGCATGATTCGGCTTACAATAGCAGGTCATTCATCTGTAAATGTTATTGTATGTATGTATGTATGTATGGATGGATGGATTTTTTTCAGAAATTTATAATTCCTTTTTTTACAACCGTGTAATCCCTTAATTCGGGGTATAGTTGCCTATCTTAATATCTAGCCTGGGGAAAAAGAAATGCAGAAAACAATGCAATCTGTATCAAAAAATACAACAGTTAAAATATAATACCATAAACAAGGTACCATACTAATAGCAGTTTGGAAATGCTGCACCATAAAAATTCCATATTAGAAAAGCAATTAAAATGTGACTAAATTGCTTAATACATGCTATTTCACTATAAATTATCTCCTTTCCTCCTTATTACAATTCTTTATTACTTGACATAGAGAAATATCTCACTATCACAATCAGCTTGGAAGAGATGTTTTCAGTTTCAATTCTTGCACATGATCCAAACAAAAACAAAAACCTGTCCCCAAATGTGCTTCCTTTATTATTTGCCAAGGATTCAGAAAATCCTGATTCTATTAACGTGTTTCCCCGAAAATAAGCCCTCCTCCGAAAATAAACCCTCCCCAAAAATAAATAAGCCCTCCCCGAAAATATTTAAACGCATGCGCAGCAGGTTCCCGCCATTTCCTCTGGTTAGGGAGACAGAGCTGGAAATCAGGTAAGACGGCAAGAGGAGCCCCGTCTTGCTCCAAGCACCCCAAAATAATAAGACCTCCCCAAAAATAAGGCCAAGCGCTTATTTCGGGGTTCAAAAAAATATAAGACAGGGTCTTATTTTCGGGGAAACACAGTATTATAGTTAAGAAAAGCTCTTTAAAAAGTTACTTTTATTAATGCTTCTTCAAATAGCCATTTTGTTCAGCATCTGTAGCTTTTGTTGGTGGAGTCAAAAGATAAATTCTGAAGTTCAAACTCTGATCTATCTATATCAGGGCTGTCAAAACTCCCGGCCCGTGGGCCGGATGTGTCATGTGCTGGCCACACCCACGCCCAGTTTAGCAAAGGTGAAAAAAGTCCTGATAGGTCATGTGATGCTGCAGTGACAACGTGAGTTTGACACCCTGATCTATATCTACAAAGATCATAGTTCTGCAAGCAATGATTTTCCCTGTAATACTCTATGGAAGCAAACATTGGACTTTGAAGAAGCAGGATAGAAAGCGTACTCTGCTTGCTGTTGAAGTATACCATAGATAACCAAGGAAATAAATGAATGGATAATAGAACAAATCAATCCAGAATTTTCAATGGAGATAATAATGCTCAAATTATCATATTTTGGATATACAGTATGATGCAAAGACTTAGCTGCCCTAAGACTTCTTATGCTGGTAAATCTGGAGGATAAGAGTCTAACCAGAAGCAAGGTGGCTGAATTTAATTACAGCAGCAGTAGCTGCATCACTGGAAGACCTGGTTTGGAACAGACTATAGAGGAAGTCCATCTTGGAAGTCCATCTATTAAGAGTTGACACAACTTGATGGCATAGAATCAAGCAACCAATCAACCAACCAATCAACACTTTTCTATCAAGTGTTAAAGAGCTTACATTATCAGTATTACCACTACTATTTTTGTATTTTTTAATAGACCAGCCCACAATATAATAAGCTACAAAGGATATTTCTTTTACCCACGCTGATTCTCCTGGCACTGGAACACAGTAAAAAGTCTGCCTATCTGCAGTTACGATTTGTTTAGGATTTAAATCTATTTCTTGATGAGGCTAGAAGAAGAGATATTATACATCACTAGCATACTATAAAAAGAAAAAATATTGTAAAGTTGTTATAAAAATGAAATACATTTGATTTTTTAAAAAGGGAAATAATCTTAAAATAAATTTATAATTAGTGTGCTAGAAAGTAATATTTATCCTAAGGAATTACAAGGAATGAACTCTAATCTCTGTGGATCAAAAGTTCCAGTAACAACTATATAATGGAATGCAGATTCTGGTTTTTTATATCAGCAATAGCACAGTGCTAGTTTGAACTGTATCGTTTGAAGCATGACATTTCCTTGTTAGCAATATAGTATTCAAGTAGAAGCACCAGTGAAATGTATGGAGCCAAATTTAAATTAAATCCATGTCTGCACAACATATATTAATGTACGCTATTGATCAATTCATTTTCTAAGTGTTTTTAATGTCATCAATGCAGCACCAAATATCTATAAGTAAGTGGCATAAGCATATAAATTGGCAGGTGTGACCGCAAAACAAGTCTTACACGAAAACTATCTGGAAGAGATCCCAGAACACTCCTAGCAACAGACATAGAATATATGTTTGGAAAGGAGAGGAACAGAACATCCCACAAAAAGGGTAATAATTAGCATACAGATCTCCTGCACAGGAATACAATACACTGTAAAATCTATTTTTTTTACTACAACCTGTATGCTTCTTTCTGTCTTAGACTTACAGTATTTTCTAATCTCAAGTTTTTGAAGCATTGTTAAGTGTTAAAATGACAATACTAAAAATACACATTCATATAGCATTCTGTGTTTGCCTTAATGTAAGTCTACTCCATGTATCTGATAAGGGTGAGTTTTTCTTCCCTTATAAAATATTAGAATGTGTGAGGGACCAGTACTTTTAAAACCCACTGACACTGGCATTACTGCCTTCTACATTCAAAATAGAATAGACGCACAGATTCTGCAGAAATAGGTTTAAGGAGACTAGTTTTTGTCACTGATTCCATAAACTAAATGAGGATACATCAGTACAAATGAATGCTCAATTGTCTATTTTTTTAAAAAGCACAAGAGAAGGGTGTGGGAGGTACATTCTATTCCAGAGGTCGGCAACACATGGCTCTGGTGCCGCATGTGGCTCTTTGATCCCTCTGCTGTGGCTCCCTGCCGAACCGATAAACTTATTCTGCAGTTCGGCGAACCAGCTGATCCCACCACTGGGTGGCCCCATACCTCTCCCTTCCTAGTCACTCCTCGCCTGGCCTGAGAAGGTAAGGGTGACGGCGGGAGCAGGAGAAGCGGCTGGGTCTCATCTTTTGCTGGGTCTCGCGGGTGCTTCTTCCGGCCCTTGTTGGTGCTGGGCATGCCTTGGTTGCTCGGGGAGACATGCCACCTGCTCTCTGCCCAGAGACACTGGCCCAACCGAGCCACAGCCGACGCCGGCCTTGCTAACACAAGGCTGGTGGGGTGGGAATGGGATCCAGGAGGAGGGGATGATGGAAAGGGGGAAGGACCCGCAGTGCCCAGCCATGCCTTTAAACCTTGCATGGGGGACTATTGCCGCCCGGAGGACGCTTTTCAATCAACCTCGCCGGTGGCACCGCTATGCTGGAGGAGTAAAGAAGCTCAGGGCAGCGGGAAAAGGGGGCTGGCTCTGCTGAACCTTGCACACCCACCCCGGGGGGTCAGCCTCGGAAAAAGCCGGAGCGCCCTCGCCAAAGTCGCTCGCCCGTCAGCTGGTCAACCCGCCAGCCCCGTGCGCCTTTGCTGCGCTTTGGTCGAGCTCGGCCGCTTGCTTGAGGGTCTCCCTGCTCGTGCATGCCCTCCTGGTCCCGCCACAGCCGGCCAAGGGGTTGTGTGAGAAGGGTCGTCTTCGGAAAAGCCTCTGCTGCAGATTTCTGAAAAGTTGCCAAGAAGAAAGAAAAGGAGTAGCGAAGAGCCCCAAGGAGAGCTTGCTGGGTTGGCCCAGCTTTGGCTTTGCGAGAGAGGAGAGAGAAAGAGAGAGAGAGGGAGAGAGGAGAGGAGAGACAGACAGAGAGAAAGAGACAGACAGACAGACAGAGAAAAAGGTGAACAACACACCCAAGGTTGGGTGTGGCAAGAGGTGAGGCGGGGCCGGGCGGGGCAAATAATTTAACAACCGGTTCTCTGCCCTAATGATCGGCTGGGTAGGTGTGGCCCTAATGATCGGCTGGGTAGGTGTGTCATGTGACTGGGTGGGACTGAGTGACGTCGAGTTGGCCACGCCCACCCAGTCACATTGGTTGTTAAATTATTGGTTCCCAGTGTTTTCTTTTCTGTGAGAAATGGGTCCAAATGGCTCTTTGGGTGTTTAAGGTTGCAGACCCCTGTTCTGTTCCGTTCTGTTCTATTCTATCCTTTATTAAAAAACAAATATTTATGTTGTGTGATTATGTATTAGTACAAAAACTTGTGTTCATCTCCATTTCTTGATTGTATGAGTTGCTTATAGTATTACTTTCAGAAGCTTTAAGACAAAAATCAATTAACACAATTATAACCAAAAAATCCAATGCACCACCATTTTGGCTTGCACGAACAAATTCATCCCCAAATGCCTTTTTGAAAAGCCATGTTTTTCAAGTTCTCCAAAAAGGTATCCATAGAAGCAGTGAAAGATAAAATAGGAAAAAAAAGATAAATATTATAGCAACTTAAATGTGTTGCCATAATTTCAGTAGCTGGACTTACCCCACATTCTGCTACATCTCTGTATTTTCCAAAATGCATAACCTGTTAAAAACATAAAATCACTATTGTATTCTATACAACTTCTTACAATGTTCTTTTTGGGGAGATTTGTGGGGATTTTGTAAATATTTACTGTTACTTCCTCACAATTTTCTAGTGGTTCTACTCTCTACCAAGCTCAATATATTCTTTTTTTAATGTTTCATTCTGAAAAAGCTAAGGGTTTATATTTTATTGGTTCCAGGCAAAGCATCTGGAATATACATGAACAGAATTCCTAAGGAACTATTATCAGACGTGGATTGTTGATATTTCACTTAAAAATACACATAGAAAAACCTTAAGATTTCCTTTATTTCGACTTCCGGTTCTGGTTTGCTGCATCGCGGACGCTCCACGTTGAGCGCCTTTCCATTTCCCCGTTAAAGCCGCCAGAACAGCTGTCTGGCGGCTTGAAAGTCTCTGCCCCGGGCAAAGGGGAGAGATGAGAGCCGGGCAGGTGGGGTAGAGCCCCCCCTAGTGCCCCAGGTGCCAGCCAGGGGCGCAAAAGGTGAGGGCTCCCCAGCCAGCCTGTCTCTTGCTCCGGGGACTTGGAAACCTCCGCTTTTGTGGAGCAAGATGCCGTGACCACCGCTGCTTCGTGAATGGGATTACAACTACTTAATGGATCAAACAAGCAGACAGAGAGAGACAGGATTTTAAAAGGGCAAGTACTGAATTTTTTTTTATTTCAACTCCACTGCTGACTTTCACTTCGGAAGAAACTAAGTAACGGTTAATAGGCTACAATATGGCAATCGGAGAAAGTGGGAGGAGAAGTGAAAGTAACTTTCGTTTCCCTAGCGGCTTTTTTTCTTATGGAAATTTTTGACTTTGAAAGTTGGCTTTACTCTCTCTGTCTCCCGATTCTGGATTAAATAATAACTGACAATTTCTAAAAAATAAAAGTCTATCTGGCTTTGGAATTTAAAAGAATTTTAAAAGAAACTTAAAAGAATTTTAACTAGAGGCTTGGCTTTTTCTTTGTTCTCCACTGGAAATACTAAAATGGCTTCAAAATTTGGAAAGACTGTTTTGAATAAAAGAATGGACTATTCATCTGGTTATATTTCTAAAATGCAACTTACCACTGAGTTAACACCCCCAAAGTCTTTAACACCTGAAAATTTAATAAGTACCTTAAAGATCATGAAAAATGAACTGACTGCTGAATTTAACCAAAAAATCAACGAAATAGATAATAAAATGCAGGCTGCTTTAAAGAATATTGACCAACAAATTAGGAATGATGTGTTGGAGGTATGCAAAGGTCTAGCAACAAATATCGAAGTCTTGGCAAACCGCATTGAAGAAAATAAACAAGTTTTGACAACTTCGGTAGAATACATAGATAAAATACAAAATGACATTGCAAATTTTGAAATAGAGGTGTTAATGACGCAATTCAGATCCATGGAATTTGCCATAAGGGTCAGGGGGTTGAAAGAGGGATTATATGAAGATTTGAAAGGAAGGATGGTGGAAGCTCTGGAGCAGGTGTCTGGACTGTCTAAAGAAGAACTAGCCAGGCAAATTGATAAAATATATAGAATCAACTCCTGGTATGCAAAACAAAAACACCTACCAAGGGACATTGTAATATACTTTACTACAAGAGCTTTACGGAATAGAATTACATAGGCGACGTTTAAGAATAATCTTCAGGTGAATGGCCAGGAACTAATGATATGGAAAGAAATTCCCTCAAAAATGCTCAAAGCCAGAAAAGATTATACCTTTTTGATTGATGAATTTAAAAGGCTAAACTTACAATATAAATGGGAAGCACCAACAGGAGTCGCAGTGAAATTTTTGGGAAAAAGATATCGGCTTAATACGACAAAGAAAGCTACTGAATTTTATGCCAACGTCTTAAAGGCTGATATATCCAAGATTCCAGAGGAAAGATGTATGAAAACAAAAGAGGAGGAGGAGGGAAAGCCATCCCTTCCTGTTCAAATCGAAACAGATTTACAGAATTCAAGTGATTGGCAGAGCCAGACAGATGTCTACAGTGTGGAAAAGGAGATGGAAGATCGGGGTCAGATGGGAGGTGAGCTGACAAATACAAAATTATCAAGTTACAAAAAGATGCAACCATCATCAAGATACAACATGATGCAGCGTTGAAGTTTATTGGACAGATGGTTGCTAATATGACTGTATTTTTCTTTTTCCCTTCTTTCCTTAATTTTCTTTCTTTACTTCTTGTACTCTTTTTTTCTTTTGTTTTCTTTTTCTATCCTATTATTATTACTAATACCTTTTAAAGATTTAGAATCTTTTTTGAAGCTAATAATTTGATATATAGTAATATTATGCTATTAATATAGTGGTTGATTTTATGATGTAGTTTAAGATTTTTGTATTTTATATTTAGTTATTATTGGTGTAATATTTATTTAAGTTTTATTTAATTTTGAGAGAGTTGGAAATTTTTATTTAAAATTATTAAGTTATAAAATATCATAATTTGTTTGAAAAGAAGGCTTATTCAAAGTTTGGAGTCAGTGCTGAATTTACAGGATAGATTGTATTCCTTTTTTTCCCTTTTTTTCTTTTTTCTTTTAGCTTTCTTTCTTTATATATATATATATATATTTATTATTATTATCATTATTAATAATATTTTTTAGAGATTTAGAATTTCTCTGAAGTTAATAATCTGATATATAGTAATGTTATGCTATTTATATAGTGGTTGACTTTATGATGAAGTTTAAGGGTTTTGTATTTAACACTTGATTATTGTCTATGTAATATTCATTTAAGTTCTATTTAATAGTGAAGAAATGCTTTGCAGGATAGATGACGGAAAGGAGGAGGAAGGAATTTTTATGTGTACAATTCGAAGTTGAAATTTTTAAACAATAAGGTGGAAATAAAAAAAAACTTTTTTCTTTTTTTTAAATTTAATTTAAATTTATCTTATTGATATTATGCCCTGTATTCTCTCTGAGAAGTCCGGGGGGGGAGGGGGTGGGTGGGTCAGGGTTAGGGGGGTAGGGGGGAGAAAAATAAAAAAATGTTTGTACTTTGTACTAATAAAACTTTTTGAATAAAAAAAAAAGATTTCCTTTATTTCATGTGATACTCTTAAGAGGCTTGTAGCTTGTAGCTGTTCCTACAAAAGCCCTATGTCACATGAAATAAAAAGGAAATGATGGACCTAGGAAAAATGGACAACCTTGTGGTGGGCAAGACCAAACTTAAAACTCAGGAAGGAAGACAAGCTCACAAAGTGGGTAAGGCCACAACACAAATATGGTAGTCCTGGAATTGTTTTGATAAAAGTTTGATGATTCAGTTTTGACGTTCCTATTTTAAAGTACAGGGTTTTTTTTTATCACTCTAAGCAACAATTTATGAAAAATTGCTCTAAATTTTCAACAATCATAGCAAGAGGAACAAGGACCACAAAAGGAACAACATGGCTGGGTATGAATATAGGTAATCAAAACCATAGTGAAGAAACTAACTTACACGTGATTTAGTAACTGTATCAAGAGTTTCATAAACGTTCATATAAAATTCAGGATCAAACATATCTTGAACCATACAGCGAAATTTTACTAAACTATTTGGCTTCAGATAATGTAAAGGAACATCATTCAATGATGGTACCTGTAAGACAAAATTAATTAATTATCAGCATCATGAGGCAAGCAGAATTTTATATCTTTATTTTCAATGATTATTAATCTAATTATATTTTAATTTAAGTAAGTCTGAAGATCTAATACCTACATAGAAAGGCTGATAGAATTTACATTAATTTTATTAAAAAATTTCTTACGGTAGTAATCATTGAACTAAATATGATTTAATTCAGATATGCATATTTGAGATTTAGTCAATTAACTAAATCTACTCTATAGATTTGGACTTATAAAATGTTTAACAAGAAATTAAAAAATGGGCCAATCAATAAAACTCTATTTTTCAAACAGCTGGTCAGTAACTGAAATAAAATGACTGGCTAAATGATTACCGTATTTTTCGGAATATAAGACGGAGCTTAGTTTTTGGGGAGGAAAATAGGGGGGGGGGGAATTCTGCCTACCAGGTATTCATCTGGCTAGTCCTTAGCCTGGTCAGCTACAGCACATTAGTTCTCTCACTGGTTTTGAGGTTGGGGATGGTGGGGGATAAGCTTCAGCACATTAATTCGCTTGCTGGTTTTGAGGTTGGGGGTGGTTGGGGCTATGCTTCTAAAACACAGCTGATGGTCGGAGGAAGCAGCAATTAGAAAAGCAGGCAAAGCACGGAAGATCGCTTAGCTTGTGTTTGGGTTGAAAAACAGCTTCAAAAGCAGGGAGCTCCAGTCACTAAAGCAGGCAAAGTGGGGAAGGGGTAAGAGAAGGCAGCAGCTGTTCTGGGTAGCCATTTTGGGCACCGCACGAGTGTTTGGAGGCTGAAAATGCAGCTCACGGAGCCCCAAAACACAAACCATTATCAGTGGCAATCTCTGCAGCCAGGAAGAGGATGTGCGGAGGCCGAAGGATAGGGGCCGGCAAGTGAGCAGGGCTACATTCGGAGTATAAGACACACCCACATTTTCAGCCTCTTTTAGGAGGGAAAAAAGTGAGTCTTATATTCTGAAAAATACGGTATATACATTCCATACAATTTCTAATGAGCCAGAATTCAATTTTCTGAATGTGTAGGTTTAATTTGTTCATCTCTTGGGATCAGGACTGAATTGCTAAAAAATGTATTGTAGATGTTTGTGCATTCCTTGCATCTTTGTATTCTTTTTCCTTATTCAAACAAAAATATGTCTGGTTGTTGAATGGTTTTTTTATATTGCAATTTTTAATTTTTATATTTTTGATTTTAACTCAACTGTTTATTGGTTATTCTTGTATTTTTCTTGTGTTGTACGCCGCCCTGAGTCCCTCGGGACTTGGGCGGCATATAAGAAAACCAAATAAATAAATAAATAAATAAAATAAATAAATAAAATATTATTTTATCATAAACATGACAATGAATTCTATAATCAAATATGTATTGTCTTTAGGTTAGGGAAATTATAAAAAAAATTAATGAAATTATCACACTATCACATACTCTTGAATGTGCAGGAAATTTACTCAGGACCAAAAATTTAAAGATTATACATTTAGAGATCTTATATCCAATTCCAATAGCAATTTCCTGTTTTATTTCTGTACTGATACACTTAACTGGAAACTCTATTTTATAATCCGTTTTAGCTCTACTGTATATATAAAGTTATTCAATGCCATCTTATCCAAGTTGCCTAAAGATTTTGAACATTAAATAATTTAAGTTTTGATAAGTAAATATAGCCTTACCCAGTTAGTTGCATTATTTTCTTTTAATTTCTCTTTGAAGTACTCTGTTACTTTCTTTTCCCATTCAGGATTTAGATTATTTTGAGCTAAACAAGACAAAAGATCAAATCACACTATTTTAGTTTGTAAAAAGTATAGGCTGTAAATGTAAAATGTAGTACAGTACATTTAAAATTGTACTTTGCTAATACAGTATTTATTATTCAATAATGAACAAATAGCATTTCAGGTTTTAAATACAGACACACACATTATGGCAATTAAGTTTACTGAACTTCAAAGAGATAACAGTAATCTAGGAATGGAAATCAAAACCAAATCTCTGACAGATGCTTGCTGGAACAGACGCTTGCTGGAACAGTAGCATCCAAATCTAGTTCTGGGTTCCAACAGCCAATCAAAGTTGTCAGCCAGTTCAAAGGTCAGGACTGCACAGACAGGTGCGTGCAACCAGGATCATGGGTCAGGGCGCTCTGCAGCGAGCTGTAACTAATTAAGATACTTACTCCCTTGCTTGGCAAGGAGCCTCAAAGAACATCTCTGTTCATTTTCCTACATTGGATTTACAAAAGAGATTTGTTAAAAGTTTTGAAGAATTTTAACAAATTTTAACAAATCTCTTTTGTAAATCCAATGTAGGAAAATTATTCAGCTAATGCTCTTGGTTTATTGTTTATATATCTCTTTTAATTATTAAAGCATTGGGCAGTTTCTTTTGTATGTCCAGTATTGCATTTTTTTCATAATTCTTGTAGTCTGTCATTTTTAAATCCATTTTCAGATCAGTCTCAATTTTTGAAGAATTTTAACAAATTCTAATTTTAACAAATTGAAGAAGGGACAAAGAAAACATGAAAAGAGCCGGGCTGCGGTGCCGTGAGCCTGTAATCCAGCTAACTCTGGAGGCTGAGACTGACTGAGCTATCGGCTTATCCGAGGCACTAATTTCGGCATCAATCAGCTTGGGGATTGTCGGCCACTGAGGCGCCGAGGGCCATCAAGGTTGCCCTAAGTGTGGGGGGTTGAACCGGCCCATGTCAGAGACGGAGCGCACTTCAAGCTCCAATAGTGGGAAAGCGACTGTGAATAGCCGCTGCAGCCTGACCAATACAGTGAGACCCAGTCTTTAAAAAAAAGAAAAGAAAAGAAAACATGAAAAGAAAAGAAGTTCTAGGTCACAATTTGATTAAAGATCAAGACTATTAAAAGTAGAAAGAAGTAATATATTATTATTTATAAAAAAGAAACACAGATGTTAACTTTAATTTTTAATAGCTAACTACTTCTCTAGTAGTAATAAGGCTGCATTACTATTAGTCTTCTCATCGTTCCTATCACCCATCTCCTCCCACTTATGACTGTAACTTGTTGCTTGTATCCTTACGATTTATATTAATATCGTTTCCTGATTGCCTATTTGTACCCTATGACAATCATTAAGTGTTGTACCTCATGATTCTTGACAAATGTATCTTTTCTTTTATGTACACTGAGAACATATGCACCAAAGACAAATCTTTGTGTGTGTGTCCAATCACACTTGGCCAATAAAGAATTCAATTCAATTCAATTCAATTGAAATGTCAGGTTCTGTGCAGGATTAACAATGTCATGGCATAGATCCACTACAATAAATCCGTCTTTCAGGTATAATTACAGTATAAGATTTGTTTCTTTTATATGCTATTTTGAGATTTAAAACTTTATAAATGAAAAAAATTAAGTTAAATGTACTGCAGTTTGTTTCAGCGATTTCTGATCTCAAGCTTCCATCTCAGTGGTGGGACACCATGCCAATTACTGTTAGGGTACAGAGTCTTGACTCAATTGTCACTGAGGTGATCCATTATGTAAGTAGTGAACATTCTGTAGCTGTTACATTCAGAGAGATAGTGTACGTAGAAAGCCTTTGTATCTATTCTTGCCAATCCTAGCTTTAACATTTTAAATATGAGCCAGCAACATGCTGCAGCAGCCAAAAAAGTCAATGCAATCTTAGGTTGCATAAGCAGAGGGATAGAATCAAGATCATGTGAAGTATTAGTACCACTTTATAAAACCTTAGTAAGACCACACTTGGAATACTGCATCCACCACATTATAAAAAAGATGTTGAGACTCTGGAAAGAGTGTAGAGAAGAATAAAGATGATTAAGGGCCTGGAGACTAAAACATATGAAGAACAGTTGCAGGAATTGGGTATGGCTAGTCTAGTGAAAAGGATTAGGTTTGACATGATAGCAGTGTTCCAATATTTGAGGGGCTGCCGCAAAGAAGATGGTGTCAATCTATTTTCCAAGGCACCAGAATGCAAGACAAGAAACAATGGAAGGAAACTAATCAAGAACAGAAGCAACCAAGAACCAAGGAGAAATTTCCTAACAGTGAGAACAATTAACTAGTGGAATGGTTTGCCTTCAGAAGTTGTGGATGCTCCATCACTGAGGCTTTTAAGAAAAGACTGGACAGCCACTTGTCTGAAATGGGATAGATTTCCTGCTTGAGCAGGGGATTGGATTAGATGACCTCCAAAGTCCCTCCCAATTCTGTTATTTTGTTACTGTGAAGTGGCTGAGAGCCAGAGCAGTTAGGAATCAGGTTTCTTGTACCAATATATATCAAGCTTGAACAAAACATTTATGAAATTGTTATATTTGTAGTCTGAAGATCACCAAACCAGATTCCAGCTACTTAGGGTAACTTTGTCCTGGGATTTCCCATATCAGTCCTCTGTGGGGCACATACAGCATGTCTTTGAGGATCCTATATATATAGACATAAATTTGAAGGAAGGACTATGACTCTCTTGGGGATCTCTCTGGTAGAGTAATCCTCTTGTGATATACTGGGATACTTCTGGCCTCGTGATATGGAACGTGTTTTTAGTGAAGATGTTAAATTTGAAGGCTTTCTCTCCTGTTTCACAGTTGACAAGTTCATTCAGATTTGTGGATGATAATTGTGTACATGGTGGATTGTTTTAAAAAGAATCAGGGCATCTTATTTTTGTTGGAAACAGAATCTGAGATACAAGTTTGAAAGGTGGATTGACAACTTTCTTCAAGTGTATTTCAAGTTTCAGTTCTCAACAGAAAATATGCCTTTTTGAAGGCTTCAACAAAAGTATCAAGCAGCTGAGTTTACTGGTCAGCAAATCAATCTATTTCATTAATTGCTAAATAAAATAAAAATCCTTAACAGTACATGGCAGTTGGTATGTAAATTATTATCCATTAGTAATAACTAGTCTGTATACAGCAATTCTATTTCACTACATTCTTATGAAAACTGATTTTTTAAAATAACAATTCTCCAACTTATTGGACACAGAAGATACCATTTTCCTGTACAAACTGCTGCTGGGTATTATTAATCCACCTTTTTTGTTATGACATTGATGGGGCTACTTAATTATTCCACTACTACATTTTCAATCACAGCTCAGCCACAGTATTTCAGATATACCGTACTATTGTGACCACAAATTATCATAATAGAAAAAGCTACCATAGCTTTGTTAGCTCATGGAAAAAAAAATCTAAATTACATAATTGGGAAGTAGCTTTATTAGAACTACCCAAAGGGACAAATTTATCCTTCTACGTTACTCAGATTCTTCTACAAACGGCAATGTTCATATGTATCACAAAAGCAAATGAAGCAAAAGACATGGCAACCTGGCTTAAAACACATTTACTTCCAATCTTAGTGAATTTTTCCTAGTATTTTACCCTTAGAACTACTCTGAGTTATTGAGAGAAAATAAGGTGCCCGAGCCACTTGCAAAAGTTATTATGAACCTGATTCCTAGTCAATCTCATTCCAATATTTTTCTTTCCAATATCTAAATGTTTTATATTATATATGCAATTTAATTACATTCCCTTTAAAATAGTATAAGATTACAATTCTTACAATGGAATGGATTCCTTAAAAGTGAATTTATTTCCCATTGATCCCATCTAGATTTTTCGGTATTTAGGCTGGCATATTAAACATTCCCATTCCCCAAGTTTGTCCTTGTGAAGTAATTACATTGAGAACAGCCCACTGCACCCAGTAAGTTTTTATAGTTGAAAGTAGACTACCTAATTCAACATCTTCCCCTTCAATGTTCACTTACATTACACTGTCTCTTCCATGTCATGAAGTATAACTTCTTCTGTCCAATAATTGATCTGTCTTTGTTGTAGAAATTTTCAATCAGCTGATTTTCAATTAAAGACTTATCATCTGGTGGGACTCAGGAGAAACACCTACTCTGATAATTCCTATTCTCTGGAATGAATTCCACCAGAGATTGTATGGTTCCCACCCTTCTGTTGTTTAGGAAATTCCTAAACATTGGATGAGCACCCAGGTTGTCGGGGTGGATGGGGGTTGCTATTGTTCCAATTAGCCTCTAAGACAGAGTGATTCTGAAGTTCCTATTTTGTTTCGCTGGTTTGATTTATTCTGGTTTTGTTATGGTATTTTGTTCTTCCTGTTAGCTGTATTTTCCAAATGTTGGTTTTTTTAGTTATATGAGCTAAGCACAGTCTCTTGGGAGCCTGCCAATTAATTAATATTTTGCTTGTAAGGCTAACAAAAACAATTAAACAATTATTCAGATATGCTCAGAGATTTTAAGATTAACTTTGGGTCACAGTTAACCAAGAGTTGGTTCAATTGCAAATATTTGTGTTAAAAATGATATATAGCAAACCATTTTGCTAAAAGCAAAATAGAAAAGAACCCAACAATTGGGTTTAAAAAGCCACTCATAAGATACAAACACACCAATTAGATACAAGAGCAATTGATAGTTCAGTTTTGACAAGCAGAAGCCTAATACCATGCCCTCACCCTGTTCTTTTTAATTACAAAGTACAGCAGTAAACTAGTAATTAAGCACTCAAAAGAAGGACGCCAGGCCTGACTTTTAATAGGAAAAGTCCCCTTCAATGCCTTTAAGAAGCGTTATTCTCCCTCTCAGACCCCCACCCCCGAGAAGCCGAAAGAAACAGCAACGCGCACATGCTCAGGAACACTCTCTTCTTCTTCTTCCCACGAGGCTTCCAACTTTCGGCGTGCAGAAGAACTGCCCTTCCCGCAGCCAAGTTTGCCTCACAACACAACTCCAAGGCTGCTTTTCGTACCGCTCGGCCCAGCGGGTCCCGAGTTTGCCAGGCCAAACTTGGTTATTATTAGCTTTGTCGCCGGCGGTCAGTCCCACTTTGCCCGGGATAGGCCCGCTACTTCCTACCCCCGTCCACCCAATCCGTTCCGCAAGAAGTGGCGAGGTGCCGCCGTCTCTCTCCTTCCCGGTCGTCCCCAGTCCCAGAGCCGTTCTCAGCAATGCCGCCGTCTTACTCTTTCCTCTCGTGCTTTTTTGGGGGGGACTCAGCCGACTTCCCCCCTGCCTCTCCGCGTCGTACCCTGGAGTAGCTCAGGCCGCTTCCCCGCCGCCTTGACCTGCCCTACCGCTTCTGACGTTTTCGTGCTTTACCACCCCCCGCACCCCTTGCAAGCCCGGTCTCACCGAAAATGCCCTGCACGATACTGAGAGGGCAGTTCAGCCAATCCGCAACACAAGGCATCTTTTCGGTTCTTCGACTCGTTTAAAAGGCCAGGAGAGAGACGCCAAAGAGAGGTCTCCCTTCAGAGGACCCGCTTTTCCGAAGGCTTACGCGCCGGGCTGAGAGCGCTTAAGATAGCGAGCGAGCGGGCAAGCGTTCCAGGCTGGGCTGAAAGCGGCGCAAGCCAGGCCGGAGCGGACTTCAAGCCTCACTTCACTTCGCTCTAAGCGCGGGCTCGGGTTGGCGGGAGAAGAGGGAAGAGAGCGGCGTCGCCGCCATCTTAGAGCCGGGCGGAAGGGGCAGGGCCTTGTCGGGGAGGGCTCCAGAGAGTCGGGAGACGTGGAAGTCCCTCCGTCATGGCTGCCTCCAAAAGCACCGCCACGGGCGGCATCTCTTCGACGAGCGGCGGCACTAACTTGCTCTTCTCCTCCTCGGCCACCGAATTCAGTTTCACCGTCCCTTTCATCCCTGTCAGCCAAACCCCTCCCGTGGCCGGTACGGGACCTGGCCTTCCCGCAGGTAATGATCGTGGGGTGGGGGCAAGGCAAGGGGGGAAACACGGGAGTTGGAATCCCCGGTTGGAATCCATTTTCGCTTTCCCCGCCCCCGCTTCGTTTTGATGGGCGACTCTAAAGCATTTAGGGGGCTTTAGGCAAAAAAAAAAAATCCCTGCCGTAGGTCTGCGATAGCGACGCCTGCAAGCTCTTCCATCTTGCAGATCGGAGGTCTCGTAACCTCCAGGATCTGCGATGGACGGGAGGATGAATGGAGGGGTTTGAGGTGGTGGGATATTCCAGGGATGTGACATTTATTTATTTATAACGGGAAACGGATGCATTGTTGCCGATAGCCTGCATTTCTTTATATCGGGGTTTGAAATTGAGTTATTTTACTAATTTCCTGGCTTGCTGCCCCCCTTCCCCCTCTTTACCGTCTTTAGGAGAGCACTCCATGCCCTTGAAGGCTTTAGTGCACAAAAAATGTGTGTTTTCAGTTTTCACAGCCTTGGTGCTGCAGTCTTATTAGTGACCATGCAGAAAAAGTTCCCACCAAGACTTGCCCAATCAGTGGGTATGATTTCCTGGCTCATGTGACCTGTTGCATTTCTTTTTCTTGCAATTAAGCTTCCTGAAAGTTTAGTTGTTTGGAGATAACTACAGGTAGTCATTGACTTACAGCAGTTTACTTAGTGACTGTTCAAAATGACAACGGCACTGAAAAAAGTGACTTATGACCATTTCTCACACTTATGACCATTGCAGCATCCGTATGGTCACGTGATTTACATTCGGATGCTTGGCAACTGACTCACGTTTATGATGGTTGCGGTCAGGGGTGGGTTCCTACCTGTGAGGTCCAGCGTGCAGCTCCAGTAGGGACCCGCTGATTACGTAATTTGCGTGCGACAACTCCGGTGCGGTCTTCGCCGGTCCGTCGCGCGCGTTGCCATCTTTTTAAAAGAATTTTTGGGCTTTTTTGCTTCTGCGCATGCGCGGAAGCAAAATCTCGCCGAAATCTTGTGAGGGGACGTGCGCGCGAGATTTTGCTGAGATTTTGCTTTCGCGCATGCGCGGAAGCAAAATCTCGCCAAAATCTCTCTCGCGCGCGTCCCCTCACAACATTTCAGCGAGATTTTGCTTCACGCATGCGCAGAAGCAAAATCACGCGAGGGGGCGCACGCACGTAGCGAGCACGTGCATGCACGAAATGTGGAGATGCACGCGCAGCGCACCGGTATTGGTAAGTGAGCAACCCGCCCCTGGTTAAGGTATCCCTGAATCATGTGATCACCTTTTACAACCTTCTGACAGGCAAAGTCAATGTGGAAACCAGATTCACTTAACAATGGTGTTACTAATTTAACAAGTGCAACAATTCACTTCACAAATGTGGCAAGAAAAGTCGTAAAATGGGGCAAACCTCATTTAACAAATTTCTCACTTAGTAACATAAATTTTGAGCTCAATTGTGGTCATAACATGAGGACTACCTCTAGTAATGTGGAAGAACATAATGTTGGTGTCTGTCTTGGATAGAAGCATAGCAGACAAGATTTGGAGGGATCAATTTATTGGGATGTTGATTGGAGACATGTGTAAGGCACCAACTGATGGTAGTGAAAATTAGTGACATCAGATGGGAGAGAGGAGAATGTGTCACTCAAAAGAGGTTTTGTAGCATTAACCTAATTCACACATTCGTATTTCTCCTATAATTCCCATATTTATTTATTTATTTGGTAAATTTATAAACCTGCCCATCTCATATACTTGACTCTTAAGCAGTGTGTACAAAGTTAAACAACACAAAAATGATGCAACAAAGTAACCAAAAGAATCATAGCAAAAATTATAAAAAGTTAAAAACATTAAACATAATTTGCAGAAGGGCACACTCAATTTCCCTGGTAATAAAACTCTTTGTAGGCTCCATACCCATGTTATTGAACCCAGGCCAGATGGCAAAGACATGTTTTCAGATCCTTCTGGAAGGTCAGCAAAATCAGTTTGGGATTTGCTGCCTGTTTATATGCAGTAGCTTAGTTCTCATTATGGCATTGAAGAACATCCTCAAAAATTAGGCAGTGTTAAGGAAATAAATGGTCCTATCACTAGGAGAAATGAAAATGAACAGAGCCACAGTAAAAATGGTGGTGTTAATTTTATCCAATACAGAATAGATTAATCAATAAACTGATTAGGTAATATTCTTACCTAAAATAGGATTCATACTATCAAAAACTAACTACTGGTAACTCAATCACTTCCAAATCTGAAAGATTCTGCCCCCATCCATGTCTATATTATATACAGTTTACCTTGCATTTTGTCCCATTTTTGAGATATAATGCTCCCCACCATTCCTTTGTTAAATGTAGCTATAGCCATCAAAGGAAAGTTCACCTTATAGATTAATTGATAGTGCCTTGATAGTTTAAAAAGCTGGCTGATATATTAGTGTTAATATTCCAAGTTGGCTACTGTATTGAGTGAACATCCTTATTGGGATAATGAAATCTTGCCAAAAAAAGAAATTACCGCATTTTTCGGACTATAAGACGCACCGGAGTATAAGACGCACAAGGAAACAAGGAAAACAAGGAAAAAAGGCCTCTGCCTCCAAGCAATTTGCCAAACAGCAAACAGCACAGATGATATACACTGTTTGCTGTGTATTTCTGTGCATGTGTGCTTGACCCATAGAAATAGCAAAAAATTGGAGAAATGTACATTATGCCAGAAAGTTTTCTTAAATGTAGTCACACTAACTCCTCCTGATTATTTAAATAGGTCTACTCCAAGGTAACTAAACTCTAATACTAAACAGGACACTGTTACATTTCAGACTATACTTATATAGAGCTGTTAAAATTAATAAAAATTTCTGAAAGTATACATTATTCTCTATTATTTAAAAGAAGATACAATAGCACTGGGCTTCTTCAGAGCAAGCATTTATTTTTAAAAGCTTCTTTATTTTGTTAAGTTGTCTAGATTTACAGGGATCTCCAACCTTGGCAACTTTAAGACTTGTGGACTTCAACTTCCAGAATCCCACAGCCAGCAAAGCTAACAAAGCTGGCTGTGGAATTCTGGGAGTTGAAGTCCACAAGTCTTTAAATTGCCAGAGTTGGAGACCCCTGACTCTAGAACAATAATAAAGCAGTCTTTAAAAAATAAGTCAAATAATTTGAACATTCTACAGACATTTATAGTTATTCACTTACCCCCTTCCATCCAGTTCAGCAGAAAATAAAAATCTGCGTGTCTCTTCCAGCTATCTGCCTTTTTGCAGTTAGTTTCACTTTCATTTTATTTATTTATTATTTATTTATTTTGTTATTCTTATATGCCGCCCAACTCCCGAAGGACTCAGGGCGATTTTCCCACGTGGCAAATCAGCTGTACGTCGGAAAGCTGCTAGTGACTTGTTTGGCTTTACAGGCTGTTCCCTCTTTGCTGCAAACAGGTAAATTGCTGGAAGATAAAGGCCAAAGGGTGGCTGGGTCTACATTCGGTGTATAAGACACACCCAAGTTTTCACCCTCTTTTGGGGGGTAAAAAGGTGCGTCTTATACTCCGAAAAATACGGTACTATCTTATTGAGGTAATACAAATACTGTAGCTGAACAGAAAGGCTTGAAAATGGTAGAGATGTTTGTTGCTGAAATGCAATGTTGAACTATAGCACTGTTGATTTTTAGTTGACGTTATGGAGCAGATGCCATTCTTTCATATTTTTTATTGATCCTTACTATATTCTTTAATGCAGATGATAACACAGATGTTGGTGAAGAAGACAGCTTCCTAGGCCAGACATCAACAAATGTGAACCCTCCATCTACGTTCAGTTATTTCTCTCAAATTCCTAGCAGTAGTGATCCCTTTGGAAGCATTGGACAACCACCCTTAGGGGTGGCAACCTCAACCCAAGCTGGAACATCTGTTTTCTCTAAACCTCCAGTTTCTTTCCCTCTTCTGCCTCCATCACAAGATGGGCCAAATGTATTTTCAGCTGCTGCTTCCAAATCACAGTCTCTTAATACTCCGTCTACTTCAGTACAAGGAATTGGAACTTATCAAACACCTCAGCAAAGTGGTCCTCCACCAGCAGTCTTTTCAACACCATCTCAGGGAGCATCACAACAAAGTTATAACCCCTATCGTCATACTACCTTAAGTAGTAGAGCCAATCCTTACATCACTCCCCCACAGCTGCAACAGACACAAGCACCTGCCCAGAGTCTGCAGCCTTCACCTTCTGTACCATCTATGCAGAAGTACCCAACTCCTGCAGGACCAATGCCACCGGTAGGAAGATTACCTTTCAGTATATTGCAATTACTATAAAAAAAAGTTAAGGACTCAATATTGTAGTTTGTTGCTCCTCTTAACAATTATCGTTTCACTCTCACATCTTCTAGGAGCTCAATAACAATGATTTATGATTTGCTGAATATGTTTTGTAACTTGATTTAACTGAGAAAGGAAAATTTAGACATACATGAACAAAAGTATTTGAGACAAATGTTGCCCTTAAAATAAAGTTATATGCATTTGCTATCTTGGCCCTTGATTATTATTTTGCATGAAAACAAAAATGAAATATTTTTGATAATATAATTATATCAGGTAAACAGTTAATACTTGCTTAGTTTATTGGTCATATCTGAATTTAAAAATATTTGCAAAATTATGAAACTGATTAGTTTTTGTATTTAATTCAATAACTTTTGAAAGTTACATTGAATAGAGTTTTGATTAGGATTCAATTGTGAAACCTAATGTCTTCCACCTAGATCAAGTTTGAGAATAATTGGCAATCAGATATACAAAATTAAGACACAACTCCCTTATTGCTTTTTCTTGCTATGCTAATTCAAAATCTATAAGAATAATGTATTCTTGTAATTCAGAATGGAATTAATTTCATTATTTCATTATCTTTATTTCATTATCTTCTATTTCTATTTCTAATTGTACATAATTAAGACCTGTATCTAAATATCAAGTAAAACTTTGAAATATTAAGTAAACTTCTCCCCCCTCCTCTTTTTTTCATTCCAGTCAGCCCTATTACCTCAGACATCAATGTCAGCAGGTCCACTTGTGAAGGCACCATCTGTCTTATTACAAAACCAGTATGAACCAGTTCAGCCACATTGGTTTTACTGTAAGGAAGTGGAAAACAAGGAGCTATGGATGCCGTTCAGTGATCTAGATTCTACAACTCTAGAGAAGGTTTATAATTCTGGTAAGACTTAAGGATGTTCTTTGTTAATAATTTGTACTTTTGGACATGAAGAGACTAGACAAACATACTATATAATATGCAGATCATTTTTACAGTGAAATATTATTTGCATATATTAAAAGGCTTTTTTTCAGTGAAAATATGAGACCTGGTAGAGTCTTGTTTGGAGACAATGTTTCTTCAGAAACTCTAGGTCAGTGATGGCGGACCTTTTTTTCCTCAGGTGCCAAAAGCGCTCGCATGCCCAGATCCATAATTTAATGCCCCCTGCACATGCGCGCACAAATCCCCCCGCTGCCCCGCATGTGTGCGCAACCCCCCATGCTCCCCCACCCATATGCGCACAACCCCCCGTGCCCCATTTTGGGCCTAGTAGGCCTGTTTCCAGACTTCCGGTAGGCCCGTTTTTCGCCCTCCCCAGGCTCCAGAGGCTTTCTTGGAGCCTGGGGAGGGCGAAAACGGCCTCCCTCAGATGCCCTCCGGAGACTGGAAACGGCCTTTTCCCGACTTCCGGTGGGCCTGGTAGGCCTGTTTTTCACCCTTCTCAGGCTCCAGAGGCTTTCTTGGAGCTTGGGGTGGATGAAAACGGCCTCCCTCCACCCTCCCGGATGTCCTCCTGAGGCAGAAAACACCCTCCCAGAGCTCGTGAGCCCTGTACTTACCTGGCAACCAAAACGGGCCGCATGGAGACTCCTGGGAGGGGCGGCATGGGCGGGGCCAGCCAAAAATCAGCTGGCCGGCGCACGCATGTGTGCTGGAGCTGAGCTAGGACAACAGCTCGTGTGCCCGCAGATATGGCTCCGCGTGTTACCTGTGGCATGCTGCCATAGGTTCACCATCATGGCTCTAGGTGCTGTTTTGCTTTTCCTGATATTTTCTGAGAACTGTCCTGGAAACGATTAAACTGAGCATTCCTCACAGATGCTATAGCTCAAAGAGTAATCAGAAAACACCAACTTGTTAAATATAGGTATATTATATACATTTTTACCTGTTCTAGTACAGTATTTGATTTATATAAAACATTTAATGATCTTAATGACAATTATTCATATAATCAAGATTAAGCTGCCAATTCAATAAGAGAGAGTTTTGTTCACTTTCTCCCCCCTCTTCCTTTTAACGTTTACTACGGAAGGTTCCATAAAGTTATACATTTGAGTAATGAGGAGCAATTCTGTCAAGATTCTTCAGAGAAAACTCTCTAGTTATTTCAAAATAACAAGATTGGATACTGAATACTTCATTACTCAAAGAGGATTTCCCCGTAGTTTTCAGATTATTTCTCCTGTTTCTCTCTATGGTATCTACTGAACTTTTCTGTTCTGTTCATGCTGGTTTATTTTGTATATTGTCTGATTCTGACATCACCAATGAGCAAGTGGAACAACACTTGAAAGAGATTCAACATTAAATCTAGAAAACTTTCCAACTTGCCCTCATTTTCCAATAGAAGCTTTAATTCAAAAACAATATATTACTGTTTAGCATAAAATTTGAAGCTTTCTCATTTCATGTACACTTGAGAGCATATGCACCAAAGACAAATTCCTTGTGTGTCCAATCACACTTGGCCAATAAAGAATTCTATTCTATTCTATTCTATTCTATTCTATTCTATTCTATTCTATTCTATTCTATTCTATTCTATTCTATTCTATTCTATTCTATTCTATTCTATTCTATTCCATTCCATTCCATTCCATTCCATTCCATTCCATTCCATTCCATTCCATTCCATTCCATTTCCAATATTCACAGGTTAGATGAGAAAGGGATAAAGGTTAATAAAGTAATAACTTTCTTCTTAATCTTTAGTGCAACCTGATCCAGAGAGTGTAGTCTTGAGTACTGATGGAGGACGTTATGATGTTTATCTATATGACCGTGTGAGGAAAGCTGTATATTGGGAAGAACAACAATCTGAAGTAAGACGATGTACCTGGTTTTATAAGGGAGATAAGGACAGCAGATTTATTCCTTATACGGAGGATTTCAGTGAAAAACTAGAGGTGAGTATTTTTTAAAAGGAAAGCAACAATGTTAGCTGTAGATTTTTAAAAAAATTCAAATTCAAAAGTTAAATTTCTTTTGAATAATAAAATAATAATGTGCTACCACATCCATATCATCATCAGTTTCTTTTGTGTGAAGCGCATAGAGCAGCAAGTTTTTCGCAATGAATCTATTTTAAAAATCATTTTATTTGTGCCCTTTGAGTTATAAAAATGTTGCTGTAATATTAATTTTAAACCAAAATTTTAGTATAAACTAAAAATGTTGAAAATTGGGTTTTTACAATTTTTTTTAAAATGCAACATTACTTTATACTGAATAGATTATATGTCGCAAATATATATATGTTATTCTTACTATACAATCTAGATTATTTCATCATACAGCCAATATGTTTTGAAACTAGAGCATTCTGTGGTACATTAGCTGAAAATAGAATTTCATATATTGTTGGTATCTGACTTTCATTGTGGCTTCAAGTCTCGGGACAAGTGCCATTTAGAACAGGGATCACCAACCTTTCAGACCTCAGGGACACTAAATTAATAATTTTAAATCCCACGGACCACTAATATGATCTGCCTAATGACCGGCTGGGTGGGCGTGGCTAGGTGATCATGTGACTGGGTGGCATGGCCAACTTGATGTTGCTCACGTCCAGGGTTACCTCGCCAGCCTCTACTTGCCTCTCCCCTCCCAGCCACTCCTCCCCTGCCCGCCCGGGCTCCTTAGGGCCCCAACAGGAAGCAGTTGTTGGAGCTAAGCAGCCACCACGAGAAACAGCTGGCTCAGTTCAAATTGAATCTGACCGAGGAGGAGGCTCAGCAGAAGCACCTCACTGAGGACTACTAGCATAGGCTTTCCAAGCAGAGGGAATACCTGTGGGAGTGCAAGGCCAGGTACTGGCGCCTGGAGGCTTAGCGGGCTGAGATGGTCAGCCAGTTCCAGGCCACGATGCAGTCCCACTGGAACAAGGCCCTCCGGTTCTCCGCCACCAGTGGCGCTTCCCTCCAGCCTTCGCCCAAAGTCCCGCATCAGGAGGCTGAAGCAGACCCTAAATCGGAATTTCTGCCCCCCTCCAACCTGCACAAAAAGACCCTGAAGGGGGATAATCTCTGCAGCAACACAAGTGTTCATTGCAGATATATGACCCAGGGGCTGTAGTTTGAGGACCCCTGATTTAGTGCAATATAAAAAATGCAAATAATTTTTCTCTGGACCACCAAAATTTTCTCACGGACCACCAGTGGTCCACGGACCACCGGTTGGTGACCGCTGATTTAGAACATAGTAGGCATGAAAACACTATGGGGAAAACATATTTGTCTTCCTAGTTTTAATTAAATTTAAATAGTGACTGCCTTTAGACATTTGATTAATTGGTAGGAAATGCATAGTCTTTATCCACAAGTTGTGGGAACAATTGGAGGTTTAATATTACAAATGAAATTAAATTGCATTCTGGTCACATTGTCCTTTGATGTGGTTTCTTGCTATTCAAGTTGTATCATTTATGTTTGTTGTAGGCCGAATATAAGAAAGCTGTTACCACAAATCAATGGCATCGGCGATTAGAATTTCCAGGTGGAGAAACTTTCGTTATGCATAATCCTAAGGTAATGAGAGTGTTGGTTAATTAGATACTCTGGACGGCATCAGTAATAATTGGTATTATCACTTTGGAAGATGATCATAATTGGATACAGAAGCAGGAGCCTGTTTGGGCAAAAGGGGAAGGTTGAAATGTCTTCAGGTGGATTGGGGTAGTTTTAAGGGTAGATTTAAGGAAGAGAATTGGAATGGTTTGACTGCCAGAGGCCTCCTATTACAATTTCCATTCTTAAAACCCTGAAAAGTACCAACATTGGGAAAAAATAGCCAACACCCAATTAGTTTGAAGTGGTTGGAAAGCAGGCTGCTAAAATTCCACTAGTTTTTAACGATTTGGGGATGTGGGAGGTTGCTCCTATTTGGGGCCTAAATGGTACCATTTTGCTTTTTAAAGAGCAGTTAATCACATCTGTCTATCAATCACCCTACTTTAAGCTGATCCATCTTAGAGCCAGCCTTATCTACATTTCCTGGTAAAATACATGGGAAAATCTGAATGGGGAGTAAATGAACTCAGGGTTATGGTTAGGTCTCCATGAATTTGGACAGCAAAATGGACATCTCCAATGAATTTGTAGTTCGTTGGTATGCTTTGGGTTGTGCTAACTTTTCGAGCCAGTATTATCTATTTTTCCCAGTAAAATACATGGGAAAATCCCTTTGAGGAGCCAAATCTACCTAGGGTTAGGGTTAAGTGTCTATGAATTCGGATATCAAAATGGACATCTCCAATGGATTTGTAGTGATCGGTATACTTAGGAGGGTGCTGAATTCTGAAACCTGTGTTATCTACATTTCCTGGTAAAATACATGGGAAAATCCCATTGGAGGGAACATTCACTTAGGGTTAGGTCTCCATGAATGTGGGCAGGGTTAGGTCTCCATGAATTTGGACATTGCCAATGGATTTGTAGTGTGTCAGTATGGTTAGTATGGCACTTTTGAGCCAGCATTATCTACTTTCCTTGTAAAATATATGGAAAAATCCTACTGAGGGACCAATCCACTTAGGGTTATGTCTCCACAAATTCAGGCAGAAAAATGGACATCGCCAATGAATTTGCAGTACCTATGAATTTAATCCACCTAAGCTATAGCATATATTCATTGCATAATATCACAGTATGTTAAATTGGATATAAATGTGATACACTGATTTTATCTCAGGTTATAGTTCAGTTCCAGCCTTCTTCAATACCAGATGAATGGGGCACCACACAAGATGATCAGACCAGACCAAGAGTAGTTAAACGTGGAATTGATGATGATCATGAGGATATTCCAGATGGTAAGTTGTACAGGATTTCATACAAAATGTTCCCTTACAGTATCTTGTTTTTTCCTCACATGCCGCGATGATAAATATGTTTTGGCTGAAAAATATATATGCTCCCAGCAAGCTTCTGAATATTGACTGTATAGATGCTGGTAATGAGTAAGGCTGTTTTCCAGAATATATAGAAACACTTTTCCTCTGGATATCTGGTATTTACCTCGAGATGCCTGAGAGGCTATTGCCTCATTTTGAGATCACAAGTTAAGGGATGCCTTAAAATGCCTTCAAAGTTGAATGGAAAAACATTGCAAATATATAGAAATAGTTAAATTGGAAAGTATGTCTTGTAGTATTTATGAATGTAACTGATGGTATTTATTTTTATAGGTGAAGTGTCTCAAATTGATCATTTGGTATTTATGGTCCATGGAATTGGCCCAGTCTGCGATCTGCGCTTCAGAAGCATCGTTGAATGTGGTAGGATTATTTGAGTATGGATACAGGAATGCATATGAAGCATATTTCCTTGTTCCTTTTTTCAGCCAGTACCTTACTATGTAGTGGTTCTTAGACCTTTATTTAGAGTTGTTTGTAAAGTCACTTAGTCTAATACACTAAAGCATTTAGGCTGGTCTTTAAATTGGATTTCAAATCACAACAGTTGTTGCATCAGAAATATAAACATACAAATTAAATTTCTATGTGGTTAAGAAGATAATGGAATGAATAAACTGCTCTAAAGGTATAATCCTCTTAAAAGGTATTCAAATAAATGATATATTAGTTTTAAAAGCTATTAGTGAAAGAAAACAGAATTATGAACTATTATTGATAATATTTAGAACTCAAGCTTTCTCATCAGGAGAGATGAAAAGTGGTAAATTGCTTCTGATGCTTTATCCAAATCAACTGCATATATATTTTCTAATGGCTTGGAAGGTGAACATTCTAGAGCAGCGGTTCTCAACCTGGGGGTTGTGACCCTTTTGGGGGTCGATCGACCGTTTCACAGGGATCGCCTAAGACAGGGGTCGGCAAAGGCTCTTTGGCCGAGTTTCCGGCACTGCGCATGTGTCGCTATTTAAATTTGCCGACCCCTGGTTTAGGCAAACACAAGCAAAAGAAGAAGGAATTTATAGAGCTGCTCTGTGACGCATAGTATAGATTAGGTAACAAATGGGGAGAAGAAGAGGTCGCACATGCGCCCTGTTGTTCCAGTTTCGCTGCAACAGGCGCGGCTACAGTATGGAAACGGCTTTGGTCACCCTGATGGATGACCTCTGGCGAGCCCGGGATGGGGGTTACTCCTCTATCCTGGTGCTACTTGACCTCTCAGCGGCCTTCGATACCATTGACCATGGTATCCTTCTGCGTCGTCTCGGAGAGGTGGGGGTGGGCGGCACTGTTTTGCAGTGGTTCTCCTCCTTCCTCTCTGACAGGACGCAGTCGGTGTTGACAGGGGGCAGAGGTCGAGCCCTAGGCCCTATGTGGGGTGCCGCAGGGCTCGGTCCTCTCGCCCATCCTGTTTAACATCTACATGAAGCCACTGGGTGAGATCATCCGACGACACGGGGTGAGGTATCAGCAATATCTGACGATACCCAGTTGTACATCTCCACCCCATCTCAATTCGGGGAAGCCGTAGACGTAATGGGCCGCTGCCTGGACGATGTTAGGGTCTGGATGGGGAAGAACCGGCTAAAACTTAACCCTGACAAGACTGAGTGGCTGTGGATATTGCCTCCTAAGGACTTGACCAATTATCCCTCCTTGGTTCTTGGGGGGGGGAGAAATTAGCTCCCTCAGAACGGGTTCACAATTTGGGTGTCCTCCTAGACCCACAGCTAAAATTGGAACAACATCTTTCAGCTGTGGCTAGGGGTACCTTTGCACAAGTACGTCTTGTGCACCAATTGCGACCCTACTTGGAGAAGGAGGCACTTCTCACAGTCACTCATGCCCTTATCACCTCACGGCTGGATTACTGCAATGCGCTCTACATGGGGCTACCCTTGAAGAGTGTCCGGCGACTGCAATTGGTGCAAAATGCGGCTGCGTGAGCTGTGGCGGGTGTACCCAGATGCACCCACGTAACACCGATCCTCCGCCAGCTGCATTGGCTGCCCATTAGTCTCCGGATCCAATTTAAGGTGTTGGTCGTTACCTTTAAAGCCCTACATGGCTCAGGGCCAGGTTACCTTCGGGACCGCATCCTGCCGCATACCTCCCTACGACCGGTTAGGTCCCACAGAGTTGGTCTCCTCCAGGTCCCATCGACCAAGCAATGCCGGTTGGCGGGGCCGAGGGGGAGAGCCTTCTCTGTGGGAGCCCCCTCCATTTGGAACCAACTCCCTCCAGAGATCAGGACTATCCCCACCCTGCTGGCCTTCCGTAAAGCAATAAAAACTCGGCTCTTCCGGCAGACGGGGTATGAGTGAAAGTTCTTTTAAAAGATTGATAGTATTTTAATATATTTTTAAAATTGTTTTTTATTGATTATATTTCTATACCTGTTGTTAGCTGCCCAGAGTCCCCCGGGAGTTGGGCGGCATATAAATTTTAATAAATAAATAAATAAATAAATAAATAAATAAATAAATAAACAGCCAATCAGCGGAGACTTTCGAGCAAGCGGGAAGCGAAGCTTTGGAGGGGAGAAGTTGAAAATGGTAGGAAACAGTTAACTGCCGTAGAGTCCCCGAGAGTTGCCACACACCTGGCGGGACTAGCTCAGCTCATCTGGGCTCTGCCTACGTCAGTTTGAAATACGCTCCTGCCTGTGAAGAACAGGAGTTGAGCATCGATCCCTTCATCGCAGGCAGGAGCATGTTTCAAAACGCTGTCAAAGACAGCCCAGAGCAGCAGAGCCAGTCCAACAAGTGAGGGAGGCGGGGGCAGGAGGCAGAGCCGAAGGGGCAGTGACAGGGACGTCTGCTTCTCAAGCCTTGCGCTCATCTGGGCTCTGCCTATGTCACTTTGAAACGCGCTCCCTTTCTTTTCCAAACATGCTGAACGCAAGAAATCTTTCTTCAAAACTCCGCCAGAAATGAGTGTTCGTGAGACTCTTGGAGCAAAAGGGGAAAGATTTCTTGTGTTTAGCCAAAAGGTTCCTTCTGGTGCTTTGTCTTACGTGCACTCTTCCCCCCTCCTCACTGCCGAGAGAGAGGGGGGATGACAACAAGGAAGTGCGTGTTCCTGGCTGTTTCTGCCACTGAGCTCGGCTAGAAGTTTGGCTGTCTGCTCTTCCTCAGGCAGCCCTCAAGAGTTCCTAGAATAGCTTCACATTTGATAAATATACCTTCAGAAAATCTAGAGGCTCTGGCATGGGACCAATACAGGTATAACCGCAATTGAGCCCAAAATTTATGTTACTAAGTGAGACAGTTGTTAAGTGAATTTTCCCCATTTTATGATTTTTCTTGCCACAGTTGTTAAGTGAATCACTGCAGTTAAGTTATGTTGTTAAATGAATTTTGTGTTCCCTTTTATTTTGTTTGTCAGAAGGTTACATTACAATTCATAACAGTAGCAAAATTAAAGTTATGAAGTAGCAGCGAAAATAATTTTATAGTTGGGGGTCACCACAACATGAGGACCTGTATTAAGGGGTCGCGGCTAGAGATGTGAAGGCCCGGAAAACCCCCGGAAAAATTCGGAAAAAAACCGGTTTTTTCCCAATTTTTTCCTGAAGGCTTTTTTGTTTTTTTTCCAAAAAATTGGAAAAATTGAAAAAATAATAATATTGTGGAATATTTTATTTTAACACGATGAATAAAATATTTTAAGACAGGGTGTTCAAATATTTTCCAAATCATTTCTAAAAAAATGTATATCAGATTATTCTAATTTCTGTGCACAAAGTGAGGACAAGCAAGTCCTAGGTAACAAACTGAACCCTCCAATGCAAGAACACTATGCATTTCTTCCTTTAGGAGGTGCTGCTAATGTAACAAGAAAAAGATTTCAGTTTTGCTTTTGCATGTTAGTGGGTGTGTTTGGTTTGTTCTGTCCTCTTCACTAGGCCTCAAAAGCATTGGAAGAAAATACAGAGCAACAAAAAGGACCTGTGCTGTATGAAGGGACTTATGAGAATGGGGTTTTTATTTTTATTTTTATTTAATACTGTGGATAGGAAATATGAAAAATTGTTACTTTTGGTTTTGAAAATTGTTTTGTGGAGGCTTTTTGGCTGTTCCACATAAACTAGTAAGCAGTTCAGGAGATTGTTGTTCCCTTTGTTACAATTACAAATAAATATTATAAAAAAGTAAATTCTGTTTGTGATAATTGTTTGGCTACACTATATTTTTAATATGCTAGTTGTGATAATTTTATGCCAAGTCAAATTGTCCATAGTCATATTTTATGTTCCTAAAGTAACAGAATGATTTTCAATCTTAAAAAGACAAAAAAGTGCTAATGTAGCATTTTTTTCAATTTTTCCAAAAAATTCTGTTTCCCCCCCGAAAAAAACGAAAAAAAAACCCGGGTTTTTTTCCAAGCTTCAAAATTTCCGGAAATTTTACATCTCTAGTCACGGCATTAGAAAGGTTGAGAACCACTGCTCTAGAACTTGCTGGGGTTTTAAAAATCAAAATAAGTGGAGTATATACAAAATTTTAGCTATGCTTTTACAAGTCCACCTGCAGAGTTTGGATGTTTATTTTCAGAAATTAGAAATTCTGTTAGAGTCAGTATGCACATAATTACTATAAACTTCTTCAGTTAATGTTAATCATATGACACCATTATTACTTTTCTCCCTTTTTAAAAAGTTGATGACTTTCGGACAGTATCCCTGAAATTGCTGCAAACACATTTTAAGAAATCGATAGAAGAACATAAAGTGAGTAGAGTCGAATTCCTGCCAGTTCATTGGCACAATGCTTTGCATGGAGATGCAACGGGGGTGGATAGGTAGGTCTACTGTACTCACATATTTTAAGAAAGTAGAATTGTTCTTTGATCATTGATTACTCTCTCAAAGTTGATCAGTTGTGACTTTAAGAGTATAATTTGGTGACTTTTTAGTTTAGAATTACTAAATGTTGTTACCTATGAATAAGTATCATATACTGAGAATTTATATCACACTAACTTTTTCATCAGAATAAAAAAGTAGTGATTTTTCCCTAGCATTTTATTCCATTTTTCATAATTGCATTTTATCATACTATAACTGATTTGTCTGAAATAGGTCAAAGTTATACCATAGTTTTGAAATTAGCTTGATCCAACCGTGTTTAAGGCTGATCACTCTTTAGAGCTTGTACAAGAATGGGGAAAATAGAAAATAGATTTAATAACTCTTGTTCTTGCCATACTGAATATTTGCTAATTGTAATATTTGAATGCAACCAGTGTGATTCCTTGAATATTTGAACCAGTCATTCTAGGATAATAGAGCTAAATGACTGTTGCACTAGTTAAGTGTTTTTAAATAATTCATCTGAGATCATGGAAGTGCAAATTGTGGTATCACAAAGTGATATACAGTACTGTGGCATACTTCATATCACTATGTTTAACGTAATTTGCAGGCTCTTTAATAATCTGTTTATGGTGTATGAAGGGAACAGATTTGTCTCTGTCTGGTATATTGATTAGATTCATTCATTCATTCATTCATTCATTCATTCATTCATTCATTCTCCACTTTTATTATTTTTATAAATAACTGAAGATGAAATAACACTCCTTTGTCCTATTTCCCTCATAACAATAATCCTGTGAAGGTGGGTTAGGTTGAGAGACAGTGACTAGCCCAAAGTCACCCTGCTGGCTTTCTTGCCTAAAGCAGGACTAGAATTCACAGTATCTCAGTTTCTAGCTTGGAGTCTTAGCCGCTAGACCAGGGGTCAGCAACCTGCGGCTCTGGAGCTGCATGTGGCTCTTCCATCCCTTTCCTGCGGCTCCCCGTCACTCAAAATATGCGTCACAACCACCAATGTGTGATACCCGCTGGCATGCAATTTATTGAGCTTTTCAACCCCTGGTAGGCCAACCATGGATAAATCCAAGAAAAGAAAAGTTTCAGAAGAAAACAGAATGTTTAATTCAACTACATATGCTAGTTCTGTGGTCGCTCAGAAAATAGTCAGACACGGGAAGGGTTTTGTGGCTCCCAGTGTTTTCTTTTCTGTGGGAAACGGGTCCAAATGGCTCTTTGAGTGTTTAACGTTGCCGACCCCTGCACTGGACCAAAGTGGTGCATCGCATACTGCATTCATAGTTTGCCTAACTATGGGTTATTGAATACATCATCACTAATTAGGTTCACACAAAGTAAAACCTCAGTTTATTGAACCTTGATACAACAGACCAAATTTGTGACAATTTAAGTGATGATATCATCAAAGTTAATCGCTAGGATGGTGTGACTTTCAATTCAACAGAGGATCATGACTAACAGACTTCTTTTTCCTAAATGACCTGTTAAATTGGGGCAAGGCTGTTAGAGAAGCTACAAGGAGGATAATATCATAGTGACCATGGTTGCTTTATAGACTTGAAAAATGATTTGTGAAAATTACTTTGGCAATTTTTACTCTCAAATTTCTTAGTTTTAACAAAGTTTATTTGAAATCACTTTGTAATAACCTGTGTAATTGTGTTTTTCCAGGAATATTAAAAAAATAACATTGCCAACTATTGGACGTCTCCGCCACTTCACCAATGAGACTCTACTTGATATCCTGTTTTACAATAGCCCCACTTACTGCCAAACAGTTGTGGAGAAAGTAACAGTAGAGATGAACGATCTGTATGCACTATTCATGAGCAGAAACCCTGACTTTAAAGGAGGGATCTCTGTTGCTGGCCACAGTTTAGGTAATGCAACGTCTTAATATGATGATTAGTTCAATGTACCATTTTTATTGTATAACTCTTGAAAACTGTTGTCTAAATGGGGAGTTTAATTCTTGAAGTTGCAGTTAGATTTTTGTCTTGGAAAAGTCTCTAGTATTCTGACATTGTGTATTATTTTGTTAGGCAAAGGGAAGGTTGGGAAACATACCTAATGTGTAATTACTGTTTAAACTCAGACTGTTTAGATATCTCAAAATTCTATTTCTAACAATAGAGTTTGTATCTCCTAGGATCCTTGGTTCTATTTGACATACTGTCCAATCAGAAGGATTGGACTTCTGCAGTTAATTCTACTCCTGTTGCTTCCAATGGTGCTGTGAAAGATGTGACAGATGACCAGCAGGTATTTGTATTACCAAACAATTTTCCTTAATATTTGTGTGATTGCTAAAAAAAAAAACTTCAAACGATCACTGCAATATTCAGAACATTACAAATATGTAACCTAATCAAATTACACAGTACTGCCATCATAATTTACTGAATGTCTTCTTCCAAGTATATGTGATTTTTTTTTAACAAATAGGGTTGCTTTCTCTCATAAATGATCAGTTCAGGGGTGAAATCCTCGCGGTTCGCTCTTACCTGTCGGTTGCCGCAGAGCCGAAGAAGCTGGTGGCGTTTGCGGCGCGGGGCTGCCCCCGCTCACTTCCCTCACCCGCCTGGACTCCGCCATTTGAGTTATTTTGCCCTCTGCGCATGTGCAAAGCGTTCTGCATGCGCAGAGGGCAAAAGAATGCAAATCGCGGCATCCAGGTGAGCGGGGGCAGCCCCGCGCCGCGAACGCCACCAGCTTCTTCGGCTCTGCGGCGACCGACAGGTAAGAGCGAACCAGGAGGATTTCACCCCTGATGGTTACACTGCATTAATCAAGGAAAAACATTTTATATATGCCAACATATGCATACATGGTGTATGCTAATTAACCAGGTTTCCTCTGTCTGTATTTTTCTTTAGAATCTTAGCGTTTATTGTTAAAAAGAATTCTGTCATAAATAGTTGTATTGTTGCTATTGCAGAATATATATATTTTTCTGTATGAGTTTTTACAATCCTTTAATGCCTTTGAGAGTTAATTCTAATTGGTGCTTAATCCCAGTGTTTTTTAGATACAAACTAGATGTTCTGCAATCTAGGTTGGGCTTCTCTTTGTGACATGGTGGATTGAAGTGAGCACCAAACATACATACACTCGCTCTATGAGATTTATTTTTCAGCTATCCACATTCATTAGTGAATGATTTATTTTGACTTTTCTTTTGTGTTAAATGTTATAACCTAATGCAGATTTTTTTTCCTTTCAAGGGATCATTGAATTCTAATTCTGCTGTTTGCCTACTGTCTCATTTAAATGATGAACATAGGGATCATGATGATGAGGATGATATTCCAACCTTGCAAAGAACTTTGGAAATGCTTAGTTTGTCAGAGTATATCAGTACTTTTGAAAAGGAGAAGATTGACATGGAATCTCTGGTATAATAAAACTTAAAAAATATCATGGCTTGTTTGAATTCAAAACAACATTCCCATTTTATGCACATCCTGAAGTATTTGTTGAGCCAGGAATCACTGTTATCCAGAATAATTTATAAACATACAGTAATATAAAGTTAGTGAATATGAGATCATTACCACCCCTCCCCACTTCCTCTTGATCATTCAATGCCTGAAATATTTCCACCCTCTAGAATAATTTTAGGATAGCACAAAAATGATAAATCCTCGAGAAGAATGTGATTTCAGTGTTTGCAGAAAAGTTGTCATATGTTAATGACAAATTAACATGAGTACTTTTCAGTTCAATAGCCAGTTCTAGTGAATAAAAAAAGACGAGAAGAAACACTTGCCTAAAATATAGAAGTATACAAATTTCTCAGTGGGCATCACCACACTTCAGAGTATGTGTTATTAATAGGAAGGAGCTGCATAATTTTTTAGTTTTACAATTTCACGTGGGGTTTTTTTTGTGTGTGTGAGTTTGGCTTCCTGTGAAAAAGGATTTCATATTGCCCCAAAACACCCATGAAAGCAGGATCCTCATATTTAGCATTCAACCATCAGTACTCCATGAGAGCAGCCATATGGCATCATATGTTGCCAAATGTCATTTTGCTGGAGTTGGCATTGGTGTTGAGCTAGTGAAGGCGTTAAGCTCTTTGACTGAAGGACAAGCCAATTTATGAAGTTGAACTGATCCCAGGAGACTATATGCTTGAATTAGAAAACTTGGAGTACATTCTTTGGTGTATAAAGGAGTCATTGGAATGAGTATTGTTTAGGTCAACAGAATCTGTAGATTTTACCTGTGATGAGAGTTGAGCAGGAAGTAGGACAGATCCTTTCAAAATACTTGTTGAAGTTTCATGATTAGCGGCCAGGTATTTGAGAAAGAGTTGAACTGCAATTGGCATTAGATGTTTACTGGTACGTTAGGGACCAGTATCCTGGCAAGTTGAAACTGAGAAATGAATTGCCTATGCCTTTGTCACTGCCACTCCTGGAGTTAAATTATCCAAATTAAACTCTTGAGATTGGAAAGAGCTTGTTTTAAATCATTGAGTCTTTTCAAAATAGTAACCTGTTCCTTTAGAGTTGAAGAGGATGTAGAAAAATAAAAGCTTAATTTCCGGAGATAAATTAAAATGAATGAAAAACTAAAATTAAAACCCAAAATAACAGTGCTATCACAGTGGAAAGCTGAATGAATACGATTTATTGGTCACGATAACCTACTTTACTTAGGATTTCTCTGTGATGACATTTGGGGAATAATAGATTTGGTTTATAGTATTGGTTTTTAACATGTATTTTGATCTATTTTTATAAGCTCTGGCTCCTACTGCTTTCAATCTACAAAGCAAGGATAAATGTGGGGAAATAGCTGTTCTTTCAATTACACAGACTTGGTTTTACTGGAGTATCTTGACTTGCCTCCCAGGATTCATGGTAATTGTCACCAAAGCATATGTGAGTCCTCGATTAACGGCTACAATTGAGCCCAACATTTCTGTTGTTAAGTGAGACATTTGTTAAGTACGTTTTGCCTCATTTTGCAACCTTTCTTGACACAGTTGTTAAGTGAATCACCGCAGTTGTTAAGTTAGTAACATGGTTGTTAAGTGAATCTGGCTTTGCCATTGACTTTGAAGGTTGCAAAAGGGGATCACATGACCCCAGGCCACTGCAACCATCATAAATACAAGACAGTTGCCAGGTATCTGATTTTTGATCATGTGACCAAGGGGATGCTGTAACAGTCATAGGCATGGAAAACAGTCATAATTCACTTTTTTCAGTGCTTTTGTAATTTCGAATGGTGACTAAACGAACTGTTGTAAATCAAGGACTGCCTGTACTACTAAAATGTTTATACTTCTTTTTGTAACTAACCAACTATAGGAAAATGTATTTGCATTTTTTAAAAAATAAAAAATACCAAATTTGATTTCTCTAATTTTATTTTTAAAGTTGCTGTGTACAATTGATGACCTGAAGGAAATGGGAATACCTCTTGGGCCTCGGAAGAAGATAGCAAACTTTGTAAAAGACAGATCAGCCAAACAGGTGGGAATGGTAGTTTTGCTTTGGGAAGCAATCTCACTGAGTCTCCCTTGGTCTCTGAATATTAACATTTCATCTCAGAAATGTGATGAAATACAAAATAAGCAGGGTGATAACATATTTTACTGACCCTATATGTGGAGAAAACACCTTTTGTCAAAGTATTATGAACAAATATTTAACATTCAGCTCCTAGTATAAATTTTTGTATTTGAAACCCTGAGAGCCAGTTTGGGGTAATGGTTAAGTGGAAAGCAGTGAAAAATCTTACCAAGAAAACTGCATGGATTTAAACCCTTAAAGCTATAGAGAGAATGACTGGGGGGGGGGGGGGAGAGAAGCCTGCTATTTACCTTTATCTTTGTAATTGACTTCTTTTTACCTTTGGATTATAAATAATCCATCAGAAAAGCTGAAAAGCAAAATGAGGCAAGGAGAGGGTCATTAGATCAATTGATAGAAAAAGAAATTAGCCAGAAATATTATAGAAAACATTTGAATAAATGGGAAAAAAATTGAAGATTCTGTAGGGCATCTTAGGAGAGAAATTAAGTGCATTTTTAATGTGAAAATTTTAGCAAGTAAAGCAGAAATAATAAACAGTTGAAAAAGGACGTAGACAATTTGGCTCTCCTGGAATTGAAAGAAAAATTAAAAAAAGAATTCTGCCTGATATTTTGAGCAGTTCCAGAGGATCCTGAAGAAAAGATAATTGACCCTCTAACAAAATTAGTGTGTGTGTGTGTACAAATACAAATGCACATATTTAAGAGTAATTCTTTGATTCTTCAGTTTTTAAAAATATTTGTTTCAATAGGAACAAAAAAAGGCATTACTAGAGAAAAAGGCTGCAATGGAAGAAGTTGCTCAGACAGTTAAGTTTTCTTCGGCTACTGCATCTTCAGAACCTGCCATTCCTCAGGAGGCATCCAAACGAAAACGCCCATTTGGAACATCTGTTTCATCTGCACACATAGACTATGAGTTTTTTGAAGTGGGAACAGGCCAGGTACGATATATAGATATATATAACATAAATGAATACATTTTGTTTGCAACTGGTGTAATTGTCTTCTTTTGGACTACAGTTTTTTCTGCTTAGCCTATGCAGTTACAGATAAGGGACTGTGTATTAGAGAATAAAGTGAAAACATAAAATATTCCTCAGAAGCTGGAATACAGATGATATAATGTGCACATGGTTTGTTATGAACCTACTTATAGAGCATCAATTTCACATAAAACTCTTACAATGAAAGGCATTTTGCAATTTGCTGTTTCCAAAATCAACTTTGTTATGTCCAGTCTGGGGATACATACAATAGGCTGAAAGTGAAGTAGCTGACATACAAACAGATTATTATTCCTTTTCTTTTTTAAAAAAAATACTTTCTGTCTTGCAGGTGTCCGTGATATACAACACGCTTGATTTTGAACCACATATTTTCTTTGCTTTGGGTTCTCCAATTGGTGTATTTCTCACTGTAAGAGGAGTGGATAAAATTGATGAAAGCTACAGGCTACCAACCTGCAAGGGATTTTTTAACATATATCATCCGGTTAGTGAAAAGAACAGGTTTTCAATTATATTTAGTGAAAGTAATATTGTATCATACGTATTTATATTCTAAGTGTTAACTTTTTTGAAAACTAAGAAAATTTTTTTCTATGGCATTAATTTCTGACATATTTTTATCGTACTTTATATTTTTAAAAGATTGCATTGTTTATGTAGGGTTAGAGAGAAAATTGAATATTTGAAATCCTGAGTTATCATGCAAATCAGAGGAACTTTAGAATTTTACAAGGGTAGTCGTTGACTTACAACCATTTGTTTAATTACCATTCAGAGTTACAGTGGCACTGAAGAAAATGACTTATGACTGGTCCTTATGACTCCAATCTTCATAGCATCCCTATAGTCACTTGATAAAAACTTGTGTGTTTGGCAACTGATATGTATTTATGACGGTTGCAGTGTCCCAGGGTCATGTGACTGCCATTTGCGACCTTCCCAGTCATTTTCTAGCAAGGAAAAGTCAATGGGGGAAACCAAATTTACTAAATGACCGCCTGCATCATTTAACAGTGGCAGTGATTTGTTTAACCACCACTTCAAAAAATGGTTGTAGAACTGGATGTGACTCATTTAAAACCACCTTGCTTAACAACAAAAATTCAGATCCCAATTGTGGTCGTAAGTCGAGGACTACATGTATTTCTACACTGGACTGTCTACTTTTTGATTTATTAAGTATTTTGGAGTGAATACGTTTCTGTGTTAGTTTGGGGTGAAAAGAGCCATGGTGGCGCAGTGGTTAGAATGAGCATTGCAGACTAATTCTGCCAACTACCAGCAGTTCGATCCTGACTAGTTCAAGGTTGACTCAGCTTTCCATCCTTCCAAGGTCCGTAAAATGAGGACCCAGATTGTTGGGAACAATATGCTGACTCTGTAAACCGCTTAGAGAGGGCTGTAAAGCACTATGAAACAGTATATGAGTCTTAAGTGCTATTGCTATTAATATCTCAGAATATTTTGCAATTGTTCTCTATTTGTTGCTAAGAAGGAGCTGCCTTCTGTTTTTCAAATGACCAAGATCTATTTATCTTCCTATTCTAGTTCTCTGAAACTACAGATCAAAACTTTAAGCATGAACAGAGGATGTATTTCTGTGTTCCATTTAACAACTTACATATTATTAGGATTTACTGTCTTAATTATTACAGAGGCATTTTTTTAAACACTGAAAAAAGGTGTAGTACTCAATTTGTGTAGTATTCTATTTGTACACTAGAAACCTTGTATGTCTAATTTTCTTGTAAATTGAGTGTGCTATTCTGTAGCATAACTGAATATTGAATGTATTCAGTTATGCTACAGAATAGCAACCTGATGTTTCATTGTTTATCAATATGCTAATTATACATGACCTCATGCATGATAATGTGTTTGCAAATAAATCAGATCTACAAATAAATAACATGCGAACAAATAGAAATAGAAAAGTTTTGTTAAGGATAATACTTGATTTTAGATATTGTATCTGAAACCTTTTTCATGTACTTTCTTTCCCAACTATGTATTCTATGTTGGACCTCTGGCTGCTATTGGGAAACCAGTCCAATCTTTTTGTGTGAAACTAGTTGTGCAGTTCTGTGTTTAGACTTGAAATTACTTATGCAGTGTTTTTTATTATTTAGCTTGATCCAGTGGCATACAGGCTAGAACCTATGATTATTTCTGATTTTGATGTGAAACCAGTCCTCATTCCACACCACAAAGGCAGAAAAAGACTCCACCTTGGTAAATAATGCAAATTGAAATATTTTCTAATATCTGACTTGAAGAAAAACCTAGTATGTATGTTATAAAGAATAAACAGAAGAATGTTGCAAAGAGAGAAAGCAGCAATATACCAAGATATAAAATATTCAGTATCAATTGATTGCACATTATATGAGAAAAATATTTTATAAAGCTTTCCCTCCAAACTGCTGTTTTCTCCACAGTGGTAATCTTGGAGTGACTAGTGGTAAGGAATGCTACTATTTGTAAAAGTGTCTGCCATTTAGTCTGTGTCTTTAACCTGACATCACAGTGTGTAAAGGCAGGAAAAGAGTTGTTGAAGTAGAGAATGAATAAGTAAATAAATAAGGCAGAATTAAAGTGGTCATATAAATAGTTTATTGCAACAGTAGTAAAATACATATCTATCTATGCAGCATTAGTAGGTGCCTAATAAGCATAAAATGAAATAGGCTCAGCTGAAATACAATGATGCTTAACAGTTTGTTTTTGAATTTGAATATGACCTAAACTGATCTGCTCTCCATACAAGTCCTAAAACTAAAGAAATCTAATTAAATAAATCAAAAAATTTATAGTTTTTCATTAATTAATTAGAGAAAATGATCCATATCCACATATCACAGATCTTTAAGGACCACTTTAAGACAGTTACAGTACTAGTTGGACCTGATCTGAAATTAAGAATCTTATAAAAATATTGTTGGTTAATTTTCTCTGACCACTACTTGCATCAAAATAACAGTGATTACTACACCTGGTTACAATTAAATGTTTAGTATAGTGCAGCTACAGGTAGTTCTTGGTTAATAATAATTGGTTGCTAAGTGATATGGTCAGCCACATAAATTTTATTGATAAATAAATACGGTGATTTTAAAGATTCATACTCCAATCTTTAAGGAGCCTGCTTAGATTAATTACGGCTGTGCAGTACTTCAGATCCTGTATTCATTTAATTTATTTTGCATATGAAGCATCCAAAGGATTCCACAACCCTACTATTAATATAAATGAGAAATTACACTAAGAGGATTAATAAATTAATAAATTTAAATATTTTTAAAACCGGGACAGTGAACCAGATAATCAGTTCAGATTGAACAGAGCTACAATAAATGATTGTCTAAAGATGGCAAAACAGATTTTGTTGTTTAATTGAAGCTGTATTCTGTATTTATTTCTAGGTAACTATTTAACATTTGTATTTAACAAAGTGATTGCTTTTTAAACTTGCAGTGATTGGATCAAATTTATATTTTTTTATATCTTTCTTTTTTATTAGAATTGAAAGATTCTCTCTCTCGGATGGGATCAGACTTGAAACAAGGCTTTCTCAGCTCTTTGAAAAATGCTTGGCAAACCCTTAACGAATTTGCACGTGCCCATACCTCTTCTTCTCAACTCCAGGCAGAATTGGAGAAAGTAGCCCACCAGATTAAAGCAGAAGAGGAAAAAGATGAGGCAGAAGGTTAGTTGATACAAGCATACCCTTTTCAGTAACTGCTCAATGTGATAAAACTGAAATGTGTTTCTAACTCTTTGCAGGATTGAAGTCTAGAATCTCATGTTAGGAACTCACGTCTCATTCTCTGAAACTTGATAAAGTTTTGGATACCGTATTTTTTGGAGTATAAGACGCACCGGAGTATAAGTATAAGACGCACCGGAGTATAAGACGCACCTTAGTTTTGGGGGAGGAAAATAGGGAAAAAAATCTACCTACCAGGTATTCATCTGGCTAGCGTCCTTAGTCTGTTCAGCTTCAGCACATTATTTTATCCCCTGGTTAGGGCTGAAAAAACCTTTTTCAGAGGGAGTAGGAATGAAAACAAGCCTGCAAAGACTAGTAGGAAGCCGGGAAGATCGTTAGCACCTCGTTAGGGCTGGGAAAAAAAGCTTCGGAAAAGCTACATTCGAAGTATAAGACGCATCCAAATTTTCAGCCTCTTTTAGGGAGGAAAAAGGTGCGTCTTATACTTCGTAAAAATACGGTAGTTTCCTTCAATATGCAGACTTTCATTTTTATCCTGGAAAGGATAAATGTTACAAGTTTTCCTAGAAGGGAAATAGTTACAGGTAGTCCTCAACTTACAGCATTTGTTTAATGACAGTTTATGTTACGATGGTCTCGGAAAAAGTGACTTATGGACCCATATTTGAAGTTGTGACTGTCACAATATCTCTGCAAGCACTTGACTGCAATTTTGGTGTTTGGCAAGTGGCTCATATTTATGACAGTTGCAGCATCTTGGGGTCAATGAACACAAATTGTGACATTTATTTATTTATTTATTTATTTTGGTATTCTTATATGCCACCCAACTCCCTAAGGACTCAGGGCGGCGTACAACAGAGAAAAAATACAAGAATAAACCAAATATAAAGTATTAATTAAAAGCAAATATAAAAATTAAAAACACATTATAAAAAAACATCAACAGCCATTCAACATCATACATACTTGGGGGTGAGCTCGAGTGGATTAAGCTCTACCCCCCGCCTGCAGGAAAAGCCATGTCTTAACGGCTTTTCGGAAGGCCAGCAGAGTGGGGATAGTTCGGGTCTCTGGAGGAAGTTGGTTCCAGAGCGCGGGGCCTGCCACAGAGAAGGCTCTCCCCCTTGGGCCCGCCAGCCGGCATTGCTTGGCCGACGGGACCTGGAGGAGGCCAACTCTGTGGGCCCTAACCAGTCGGAGGGAAGTATGAGGCAGAATGCGGTCCCGTAGATAACCTGGTCCTAAGCCATGAAGGGCTTTAAAGATGGTGATCAACACCTTGAATTGGACCCGGAGACCGATGGGCAACCAATGCAGCTGGCGGAGTATCGATGTCACGTGGGTGTACCTTGGCACACCCACCACAGCACGCGCAGCCGCATTTTGCACCAACTGAAGTCTCCGGATACTCTTCAAGGGTAGCCCCATGTAGAGCGCATTGCAGTAGTCCAAGCGGGAGGTGACAAGGGCATGAGTGACCGTGAGTAGAGCCTCCTTCCCAATCTGCTTCTGATAAACAAAGTCAATTGGGGGGAACCAGCTTTGCTTAATGACTGTGTGATTTATTTAACAATCACAGTAATGCACTTAATGACCACAGTAGAAATGGTTGTAAACCAAGTCCCAAATGTGGTTGTAAGTCAAGAGCTACCTGGTACTTCTAGTAAAAACCTTACGTTGCTCATAATAAATGCATTGGTTTAATCAAACACCATGACAAACAGGACAAGTTCTCTAAATAAAAACATTATAATTGCCTGGAGGTAATCAAATATTGACTTTCTAGACAGAAAAACTTTGTCTGTTTTATTCTATGTGTGTTGAACTTTTTTACTTAACTTTTCTTAAATGATTAAAACTAAAGTACTTTTATTGAAAAAAGAGTCTGAAGTTATTGTTGCAATGAAATATAATTTGACATTATCTTTGAAGTGCTTACCTCTTTATCTGCCTTATCACATGTGTTAGTGTTAAATTCCAGTGAATTTCAAGGTAAAATGAGTATCCCTATTGCGTTATGGACTAACTAAAACATATTCAAAGCCTAAGTGGTTACCATGCAAGTCCAGAAAAAACACAGCCTCTTTAAGAAGCATCTAATTGAAAGCATCTACCCTGGAACTGAAGCACGCTTGGCCATTTTAGATAAATTATTACACATATTACTGGGTGCTATTTAGGATATCCTGCAAGTTATGTTGAATGTAAGCATGTGTGACAGGATGGCTCATTTTCCGAAAGTTTCTGAATATGCAATATAATAAAGTCTAATTGAATATTTGTTTTCTTCTTAGCATATATTCGCAGAAGTGTAAATATATCAGGATAAAAATTGTAATTGTGTTATAAATAGGCCTAATAGTGAATATTGTAGTAAAGAAAGAGAGAATGGCAAAAGGAGGATTCAACTTCTATTATATTTTTCATACTCAATTTCTTTCCCTTGGAGCAGAAAAGATAGTGGAAAGTCCAGAACTTTCAAAGGATGAAGACTTGAGTATAAAAATTGGTTTGCTAAATGGAGGCCGTCGTATTGATTATGTTCTTCAAGAAAAACCTATAGAAAGTTTTAATGAGTATCTTTTCGCTCTACAGAGTCACTTGTGCTACTGGTAAGAATTTATTTTTTATAACAAACAATGCTGCAAAATTTTGTTTCTTTAGATATCCCTCTTTTTCAGCTGAATTTTATCTTTTACATTTAGCATTCGCAGTGAAGGTATACACTACCACATCATAGTTCAGCAAGTAAACAATCAATGCGTTTATAAAATCCATATATAGGAGCCATTGTATTACAAATGTTAGAAGGCAGTATTATAGGCTGACTCTGTCCACTGCCATGAGTTTCGATCCTGATCGGCTCAAGGTTGACTCAGCCTTCCATCCTTCTGAGGTTGGTAAGATTGTTGGGGGCAACATGCTGACATTATAAACCGCTCAGAAAATGCTGTAAACCACCATGGAGCCAGTGGTGGGATTCAACCGGTTCAGACCGGTTCGGGTGAACCGGTAGTTGCGACCTGCAGGTGGGCCTGCCCACCCGCCCAAGCGCTATGCCGTCCTATTTATCCACGTTTTTTAAAGCCGCGTGCATGTGTGCAAGCCATGCGCAAAGCGCATGCACAGAATGCCGCACCCATGCCCGGAAGGCCGCACGAACATTTTTGGTGCTGGGAGAACTGGTTGTTAAATTATGTGAAGCCCACCTCTGCATGGAGCAGTATGTAAATCCAAGTTCTATTGCTATATATTAGTAGTACCTTTTTGCATGTGGAGTCCTTGATACTCTCTGAGCTTCTGCAGGGAAACACCCAACTAGGTAACAGATCAGTATTGATGAGTATGGGCTCTGTTCCCTGCCATTGTTAGTTGGTACGGTTTTTTCCTTGATAATTCCTTGATTAGCATGTATTTTTCTGCTTGATTGTTTTTCTGGTGTTAATCCCTGCTTATCTGAATGTTGGTTGCTGGAGAGGATGTATAATAATAAAAACAGTTGGAAGGGACCTTGGAGGTCTTCTAGTCCAACCCCCTGCCTAGGCAGGAAACCCTACACTACTTCAGACAAATGGTTATCCAACATCATCTTAAAAACTTCCAGTGTTGGAGCATTCACAACTTCTGGAGGCAGGCTGTTCCACGGATTAATTGTTCTAACTGTCAGAAAATGTCTCCTTAGTTCTAAGTTACTTCTCTCATTGTTTAGTTTCCACACATTGCTTCTTGTTCTACCTTCAGGTGCTTTGGAGAATAGTTTGACTCCCTCTTTGTGGCAACCCCTGAGATATTGGAACACTGCTATCATGTCTCCCCTGATCCTTCTTTTCATTAAACTAGACATACCCAGTTCCTGCAACCGTTCTTCATGTGTTCTGGTCTTTTTATTTATTTATTGTTATTGTTTCTTTTGAGTGGCATGTAAATGTGGTTTATCTCTATGTGTCTATTGATGGGAGTATGAAGAAAGAAGCATGATTAAAAGTTAATCTCATGACTTATGGATAGAGCCATCTATAGTTTCAGCTAGAAGCATCCTAGACCAAACTTCATCCAAAATGCTAGGGAATTCTTGGAAGCTTGTCATTTAGGCAAATCAGCCATCAATAGGCATATAGATATAAATAACATTTATACACTATTAAAAAGTGAGAGTAAAAAGCTAAGGAGGAAACAAAAAAAAGACCAGAACACATTCTTTTCAGTAACCAACATCCAGATAAGCATGAATTAATACCAGAAATCAAATCAAAGATCTTTATTATGATCTTTGACCTACCTGTACAATAAAAAAAGAAAGTATATAATACAACTCGTCAGGGGAAAGAAAACCAGTAAAACAATAAAACAACATATCTAATTAAAATGTTTGCACAATTGTATCACTTGATGAAAGTATTTGGACATCTGATATGAGCGTAAAGTTATCATCTCTCAAAAAGTAATAAACAGAAAAATTATCGGTATGATCCTCAAATTTAGGGATGATTGGGCAGATCAGTGTACATTAGGGGCACCATAAAAAGGACATTGAGGACATGAGAAAGAGTTTCTACCTCCCTGGACCCACAAGGGAAAACTAAATAAGGAGTCTCTGTAAATAAGGAGTCCCATAAATATTTTCTACTGATAGTCTTGATGGAAAATACTAGAAAAACAATGAAGCCCCCCAAAACAAAAACAACTACTAAGGTGAAAACCACTCCCCCACCTATGGTAGTAGGGCAAAGTACTGTATATAAACAGGATGCAAACCCCCACACTTATTAGCACTAATGCTGTTCACTATTTGGGTAATAAAATGTCTGCAAGCAAACAAGCAAGATCAGAGAGCACCAAGGACTCCACAATGTAATCCTGAGCTACATGTATTATCTTCTATTGGCATTTTTTTTTTGCATTTCCTTTAGATCAGCGGCCCCCAATCTTTCGGGCACCGGGGATCGGTGCTGCGGACCGGAGGGGGTGTGGTTTTACGTGCATCCCACAGATGGGGCTTCACTTGTTTGCACATCCCAGTTGATGGCATGCTGCAGACCAGTGCCAGTCCATGGACTCCTGCCACCTGGTCCATGGACCAGCAGGGGACCCCTGCTTTAGATTACTTTCATTGCCTAAGATAAGAAATGCCTAAGATAAGAAATGTTGAGTTTTATGGACAATGATATGAGGTACTCAGGGTTACACTGCTGCATCAGTTTAAGAACAAAGGACCTGTTTACTGAGGTAATGCTACACAAAACCAAGGGTTCATTTTAGCCCACAGGAGTAGGCAAATTCTTATACAACTAAAGTAGTCCTATAATATTGACTTTATAGCATTTTGGTTTGAAAGATAAAATGAAGGCTTGTAAATGTAGTCCATTACTTTGCTAAAAACTTTGATGTGGGAGTATTACATCTGGCATCTAAATATGGAAATGTTGTATTGTATTCGATGTATTTTAGTAAAATATACCAACTTGCTATTTCTTATCAAATAATATGCCACAGTGTTTGCTAGCCTGATATCTACCGGGGAAAAACATGAAGTCAGTGGTCTTCTTTTCTTTACTTTCCCAACAATTTTATCCTCTATGAATTTAGTTTCCCACACTTTAAAATTTTCCAAGTTGATTACCATCACAATATCCTGAGATTGTAAATAACATAATTTATTCATCTTACATGTCATTTTTTTAAAGTAGGGAGGCTTAGAATTTACGCCCCAGTTTGCCAGCTTATATTTTGCTTCAGAAATGTTCCAGTTTCCTTTGCTTGGTCTATGCTGGAATGCTGTTAAATAGTATTTCCATAAGGTGGCACTCTTGCGTTTAAGAAAATTCTGTTGACTAATAAGTTATAAAATTGTTAGATAGTAGGCTGAAGCCAAATATATCATACATTGCTGATTAATAAAATAAACCTTGAGATAGTAGACAAACAATATTTTTTTCTATTAATAAGAAATAGTCAGTCTCTCTCTCTCCCTGCCCTTTGAGTATAGGGCTGAAGAGATGAAAGGATTCATATAATAAATGATTTTTTTGGTCTTTCTTATATGCTGTTCTATTTCTGTATGGCGCCTTAGTGTACTAAAATAAATTATACAAAAAAATCTTCTGGGGATTAGCTCACCTTTATATCATTATATCATTATATCTTTGCCTGAAATCTATTTGGTGATGGTTATTTAATTATTTATGAAATTATTTAATAACTTGAAGGTTTTTTAATTATTTATAAAAATAGGAGAATTGTTGCATTTTGTAATACATCTATTAGATTCAGTAAAATTCTGTAGGTTATATAGACTGATATTGTAGGATGGTGTTCTGGATTACAAATAAAAATTAGTCTTGTTTTTTTGATAATAATAATAATATACTCATTACCTAATTTGGTATCAGATGAAGTCCAACCATCACCAAATGATTAGAAATAGCAATAAATGACATAGTCCTGAACTTGCACAAACATCAGAGTGCTGCTAACTGTATTATAAAAAAGTAAAAACATTTTGTTAGTATATTATTTTTACAATAGTGCATTAATAAACAAAATAAACGTAGTTCTACTCTATGAATGGAATCAAATTTTGTTCCTTTGCTAAGAAGCTTGATACTATGAGTAAAAGGATCTATGTACCATCGCTTCCAAATGCATTTTAGTCATACAATCATTTGTATGTCACATACAAAATTATGGGTAACTTACAATTATTAAAAAAAATAAGAAAAACACAACTAAAACCTCAGTAGTGCTTTCTACCACTACATTTTCATGCACCACATGCCTATGTGAAAGAGTGTTATTGTTACAATCTTCTAAATTTTAGCATGATGGGTCTCTTCTGATTTGGGGAGTCAGAGTTTCAGAGTACAGGTTTGCTACTAAGAAGGCTATTCTGCCGGCCCATCAATTCAACCTCTTACTTACAGTAAGTAAAAGGCTCTATGTACCATCGCTTCCAAATACATTTTAGTCATACAATCATTCCAAGTTTCTTCCAAGTTTGAGCATGTTGGGCACACCGATTCTATTGAATATATGATCCAAGAACTAGAAATGTAGTTCTACATTTTAATAATATAACAGCAATAACAATCTGTCCCCAGTTTCATTAGATTCTTCCTTGTAATATTGTTCAGAACAGCCTTAATACCCATTAATTAGAATTACAATCAAATTGAATCCATAAATGTCACCTCATCAAAAATGTAAAATAAATGAAAAAGATGAATTTTATTAATAAAAGTTACAAAATACATCCAAGAAACTATTTTTTTCCTAATTGTAGGAGAGCTTAGAAACTGCTAATGTGATGTTATGGGATTTAAAAGATATTTAATTTGCTGAGGAATTTGAGCTGCCAGCAATAGAATGCTTGTAGACCAATTGGTTGAAAGGAGACATTGTTAGTGTAATCATGATCAAATCAATGAAGATTAAAACTGATCCTGAAATCATGATAGAATAAAGTCTAAAATCAGAAGTTGTCTAAAGGAATGAAGAACATGGGCAATGAAATGAGATACAAGAATTGGAAGAAATATAGATGTGAATCATAGAGAGTAAAATAAAGGACAGTTAATTATGTGTCAAGATGATTGAGATGCTGTGCTTTGCATGTTGATGTTAAAAAAGCATAGCTGAAGGGTTGAATGTAAAGTATTATTTTGTGGAGAGACATATGCTTGAGACATGTTGAAGAAATTAGTTTGAAAAGCAATCAAAGATAGGATAGCAAGTTTTCAAGTTAGCGAGTTTGCATAGGTAGGTATTTGCCTCCTTTGCATTACAGAATAGAATAAGCTTGTTCAAATTAGGCAATTCATTGGAAATTAGCATGTTTTTTTAATCTGCAGGGAATCAGAAGATACGGCTCTACTTCTTCTAAAAGAAATCTATAGAACTATGAATGTTTATCCTGAACAACCACAACATTGATATCAAAACACCTGTAATAGAAAATGTGTAAGTAATACCTAATATAAATCTAAATATTATTAAGTATATTATTATTAATATTATTATTGTTAATAATAATAATAAAATATTATTATTAATTATCTAAATAAATATTGTGTTCTAACACAATATTTCCTAAAAACTTCTGAACCCCTTGTATAACGGTGCTAGTATGCTTGAAATATATTTGTATCACTTTGTGTACAGGTAGTTCTTGAGTTACAACTACTCCTTCAGGAACCATTCAAATGTTTGATGGCACTGAAGAAGGGGTTATCATCAGTGGTGGGTTGTAAAATATTTTGCCACCAGTTTGTGCGCGCGCATGACGCTCAGGGATGGGTTCTAACTTACCTCGCTGCCGGTTCGCTTCCTCTCACGCCGCGTGGGCGTGCCGTATGGACGTGCATGCGCTTTGCACGCGTGCATGCGCAGTATTGAAAAAAAAAAGCCAAAAACAAGATGGCGACGCATGCGCAGTGCCGGAAACTTGGCTTCTGCGCATGCTCAGAAGAAAAAACAAATTCAAAAAAATTTCAAAAAATAAAATTTTAAAAAAGGCGCCCACGGACTGGTACCAACCGAACCCGTTCTGTGACGTCATCGTGATGTCACCAGCGGGCCGCTACCGGTTCGGGTGAACCGGTCCAAACCAGGAGGAACCCACCTCTGACGACACTTCTGCGCATGCACAGAAGCGTCCCGGGCGGGTGGGCGGAGCCTACTGGTTCTAAGAACCGCTACTGGTTCTAAGAACCAGTCCGAACCGGGAGCAATCCACCGCTAGTTATCATGTTATGAAGACAACTGGATTTGCTGGGAATGCCATTGCAAAGCAATGGGGTCACATGATGTACCTATGTATGTACTACATATTACTAGCAACATACTGTATTTTTCAGAGTATAAGGCGCACTGGAGTATAAGACGCACCTTAGTTTTGGGGGAGGAAAACAAGGAAAAAAGGCCTCTGCCTCCCAGCAATTTGTCAAACAGCAAACAGCACAGATAATATACACTGTTTGCTGTGTATTTCTGTGCATGTGTGTCTGACCCATAGAAATAGCAAAGAATTGGAGAAATGTACATTATGGCAGTATATTAATCCCAGAAAGTTTTCTTAAATGTAATCACACTAACTCCTCCCAATTATTTAAATAGAGCTACTCCAAACATGACTAAGTCAGAGTTTAACTCATCTGCCTTATTTTAATACTAATACTTAATACTAATACTTAATACTTAATACTAAAACAGGACATTTCAGATTATACTTTTACAGATCTTTAAAATTAATGTGGCTTTCTGGAAGTATTCTCTGCTATTTAAAAGAAGATACAATAGCACTGGGCCTCCTCAGATCAAGCATTTATTTTAAAAAGCTTCTTCATTTTGTTAAGTTGTCTAGAACAATAATAAAACAGTCTTTAAAAATAAGTCTAATAATTTGAACATTCTATAGGCATTTATAGTTATTCACTTACCTCCTTGCAGCAAAAAACAAACAGCCAGTTTCAGCACAGTCTGGTTAGCACAAGAAAATAAAATTCTATCTTTGCCTCTCCCTCCAGCAATTTGTCTCCGTGCAGCTTTACTTTCACTTTCATTTTAGCACGTGGGCTTGCCGGCAACTTCAACCAAACAGCTGAGTGTTGGGAGGCAGATAATCAGTGGCTTGTGCTGATCAGGCTCTGCTGCTGTTTGCTGCAAAGAGGTAAATTGCTGGCAGGCAAAGATCAAAGAGTGGGCCTGGGTGGGGCTACATTCAGTGTATAAGACGCACCCAAGTTTTCACCCTCTTTTGGGGGGTAAAAAGGTGCGTCTTATACTCCGAAAAATACGGTAATTTCTGATTCCAATTTCAATTTCAGTTGTAATTCAAGGACTAGGTGTTTGTTCCATTGTAAAACATTCGCCTCACGAGTGAATTACTTTATGGTAATTCTTGTGACCTTAAATGCTAGAAAAGCGCTAATTTTATAAAAATAAATAAATCATATCTCCTAATCAGTAAGTTTGATGAGCGTGATAATGTAAGTCTTTTTTGTCATTTTCTCCAATTATGGCACAAAAAATAACACCAGCTAGCTGGCGGGGATAGTTACTTGTCTTTTCAGTCTTTTTGATAACACTGAAGTTGGAATTCTTATGTCTCCTTTTTGAGGTTCGCTTCATTAAAGATATCTAATGTCATGTTAGAATAATTTTTAGTACTAATGATGTAATCCCTCTTCTGCTTATAAAAATTGTTATAAAATTTTTTACATTTTTGAAATACTTTTCACCTAATAGGTGAATGAAACAAATGAAACAATTCTGCTTATTAATATAAAATATATAACTTAAGCATGTAATGGTTAGGACTAATTTTATGTTCCTCAACTTTCAGCAGTTTGCAAACATCCTTCTGTTAGCAAATATAGTACATGTTAGGAAATAAATAAATTATATTTTTCTCTTTTTAAATAACTATATGTAGGAATATAGTATTCCTACTATACTATAAATAACTATACGTAGGAAACAATAATAAACATGTAGCTATCTTTATAGGATCAAATTCTGAAACACTGATCTCTGTTTAATCTGTTCAATGAATTGCCAACATTTTCAGCTGATGTACGTTGAATTTTGATTAGAAAAATATGTATTGTAGAGTTTAGTTGAGGAATGAATGTGTTTTCTTTGGCTTAAATCATTTTAATCTGCATGAAGAGTTTGTTATATGCTTCTGAATTAGGTACTTCTGACCATTTAACATATTTTGGGATCAATATATGTGAAATATTTATCACTCAGCAGTTTTTCTTATGCATACACAGACATCCTATTGCAATTATAGTAAATAACACATAACAGTAGAAATTATTCTAATTACTCCCAGAGTTTAGTAAACAATTTGCTCATATCATGCTGCTTCATGACATATTCATGCTCTGCTTGTTGAGAGAAGCTTTGTTTAAAATATACAGATAAATGCCTCTAATCTTCAGTACTTATATTGTAATTTAAATATAAACTTCCCAAATGAGCCATCTGCAGAAATAAGAAGTGGAGCACATTACTCCTGCAATTGCCACTTGAACCATTGTCAAAAAAGTTTGTAGAAACGTATTTGCCAAAATATGAAGGGAACATTCAAATTCTGTGATTTTATTGCATTATTTCGACAATAAAGATACACTCTGTATGTTTGTTATGCAGTAGCTTCCACTTGAAAAATAATATATATTAGCTTCCCTTTCTAATATGGTACATTACTCTAGCAGTACATTAAAATAGAATTTATACCTGCGGCATGATGCAGTCTACCAGAACAATCTGTGAACAATCCTTGAAGCTATGTTTCAAAAGACAGTTCAGTTGGCCATTAGAAAGATGGGGTTTGTGCACATTTTCCACTTCCCAATACAGTTTTCCTTCTTTGCCTCAATACATAGCACTTCTATCATTCAACTATCACATTTATTGCACCCACTAACATTACTTTGAGGAGAAACATACCTACTTACTTATGCATGAAAAGTCCTATTTTTGAGACAAATATGCAGATTTCCTAGGAAACTTTTCTGCAGTCAGTTACTAACTGATATGCAACCCCTGGGACTTTTCACATGTAAGAAAATTGAAGTTTCAGAGGGAAAATTAGGTTGAATTTTTACTGTCTTCCATACCAAAATGGGAATAAGACTGTCATTGCCTCCAGATCTGTTTTAATACATTCTATAAATGACTTAATCCAACTTTGTTTGATTTTAATAAAAGCAAAAATCAAATAGGTCCTTTCTATGTACACTGAGCTAAACTTATTGAATTCCTGAATAAACTATTTCTGTGAAGTTAGGGATAGAATTCTGTCAGAAGAGCATTTTAGAATATTTTGATATTTTGGGGTAAGCGGGAAGTGTTATTCTTTTGATGTTTGCTTTGTCATAATTCAACCATAATTAGGGGTAGGATTAATGTTTTTATGTTTTTAAATTTGTTTGCTGCCCACAGTGGATGGACTGAAAACACGATTATTAAAAATAAATACATTTGCACAAATAGCTACTGTTCTATGCTTAGTTCAAATTTGCACTGAGTTGTAAACCTTTGTAACATCTAAATCTGACTGAAAATATTTTTGTGTGTGGCCATGTGTAAATGAAAAAAAATGCTAAAAACAAGTTATTTGATGAGATGGCTTCAGATTATATATTTTTTAGAAAATCTTATGGTAATAACATTAAAAAACAGTAACAGAAAGATTACGATAATTACTGCTAAAGAAGTTGTATGACAGGATTATATCTTAAACAGACCTGATTTTTTCTCTCTCACACTCCTTTCTCCATTAGCACTGGTATAGTAGAAATTAAATTGATAGAGACATTCCTATATATTTTCAGTGATATTTTTACATTTCTTGGCAATCGTATTTGCAGTTAACAAAGTTTTCCGTAGCTTACCCTCCTGTCTATTTCTCTTTTTTCTTTTTTCAGCAATTCTCATCTTTGTTTTGGCTTGCTAAAGCCTTTGAAGAAAAAGACACCAATTCCCTATCCATAGATGACAGAAGTTGTTTCAGTCTGCAGCACTCCGTTTCTAAGCCACCTTTTTGGGTCATTTAGAAAAGAAAACATCGGGTGTAGAAAAAAAATGGTTTTTTTTAGAGCGTATATACTGTTTTCGTAGCCTTGAATCACTTGTGGCATTTTTGCCAAACTTGAGTCCTCTTTAAAAAAAAGATACACACAAATTAATAATTTCTAATCTGTCTTGGTTCGTAAGCTTATCAGGCCTGTGTTTTTGATCAGGATTCTATTTTTTAAAATAATACCTTCATGGTAAATAGCAATAATACTTTTATTTAATATATCCATTTGGTCCGATTTCTTTAAAAATGTAAACTTAACATCAAATTTGTTTAATGTACCTTTACCTCAAGCCATTATATTTGCAAAATAAATAATTGGAATCAATTTCATACAACATCAGACTTACCATTACGTTTTTATAAAAGACTTCTGAGCCTCTGAAAGAGATGCATTTTTATTTTTGTGACACGAACCTTTATTCTAAGTTACATAGAGAATTTTTGTAAACTCAGCATTTGTACTACTTGTTTATGTGTCTGCTTATTGAGTAGAGAACAATGAGCTAAATTTGATTTGACATTGATGAACCTGTTGGATACATAACTTTATATGTGATTTGAGGACTAGACCTAGAAAAATATCTGCATTTATGGCTCTGGAGGTGGAGGAATGCTTTAAAGATCAAATTTAGTTAGTCCTTTGCCTAGTTTTCATAGCAAAATATCTGAGAGTTTCATATATAAATATATCAACACTGGCTTTCTGAAGCTTATTTTCTTTCATCACTTTTAATTCCCCCCCCTGCATATTAAGCGATGTTTCATTAAAGTGATATTGCAATGGCTACTTGCTATGAGTTAATTTAGATCCCCCCCCCAAAATATGTTTTTGCTGGGTGCAGGAGGTGGTAATATTTATCCTGAAGCAGACATTATATTGGTTCCTGAAAAGAAGGACCAAGAGATGAGATTTGTAATTTAATCATCATCTGCCTGTTATATGATCTATGCAATTTAAAAAAAAATGTATATTTTTAAATTAACAGAAGTAAATTCATTGCAGTATATTATCACATAGCTATTTTATATATCTTTAAATACTGTGATATTAGTGGGCCTTTCGGGAAGGTTTTATGGTTCTTTTGGTAATTCTGATATTATTTTCCGAAAGTAGGATTTTTTTTCTTATTCTAAGTATTTGCTATGTTCCTTGTCATAATGAAATTTAACATGTTTCTTGTTAAACCTGAGTAAATTCCGGCATAGAAATAGTGAATGAAGCAGCTTCTTGTCATAGAATAACTGGAGAAGTCCTTCAATATTACTCAGATTAAATTTATCTCTGAACCAACGTTTCTCAACCTTGGCAGCTTTGAGGTGTGTGGATTTCATCTCCCAGCATGCTGGCTGGGGAATTATGGGAATTGGAGTCCACTTAAAAGTTGGTGAGGTTGACAAAGACTGCTCTAAACAGGTTTCAAAATTATAAGTTTGGTATTCGGATCACATTCCCAGTCATTCTGGTCACATAAAAAGGAAAGAGACATGCAAAGGTTTTCAAGAATCAGCAACAGTATTTGTATATAGAATATGCTGAAGTGAAAATGTAAAGTGAGGTAAAATAAATGTATTGATTGCCACTGTGAAAAATGCAGAAGTGTTTATTATCAAGTTTAATTTAAAGAAGTTCATTTTGTTTTTGATTGAACATTGTTTATTGCCATGGAAATAAATAGTGCAAACCTGATAAACTGTTTTTGGATGTTTGCGTAGAATTTAAGTTTGGTTTTGAATAGTTTAAATTCATCAAAATATTTCAATTTCTGAAAGTATGCCATATGCTTTATTCATTTCAATATATGGATAAAGTTTAGTTTGTTACAAATTATACATTTTTTAGTTTGGGGATGGAGATGTAGATATTTAAAGTATAAACTCAATACTGTTATACTTCACATTAATTAACTACCTGTAGTGCACATTATCTGTTACTGCTATCCTTGCTTATATATTTTATTTAATAACTGGGTTTTAATCTGTGTCAGAAGTTTCAAAAATTTATGAACAACATGCATTCAAACTAAGTTTTTTGGTTTTCAAAATTAGAACCCAATGGTAAGTTTATAACTTAACCATCAGCAAAATCTCTCTGCTGCATTTTACCAGTCAGAGAAAAATGTGGAAGTAACAGCTGTGAGCATTTTCTTTTCTCAGCTTGCTAAGATTGACAGCGGTGCTGTGACTATTGGTTTATGCTGTTTTATGTGTTTTCTTGCAGAAAAGAGGAATAGATACAAAAAACAAAGAATCAGGAATGGCCAAACCAGCATCTGTCTGTTACTGGTATTGTAGCCATAGCAATGGATTCTTACTTTCCACAAATCCTTGTAGCACCTTTATACTGGGAGCATTTTTGGAAATTACAATGGTTGCTGCTGTGGTTAGATAAGCCTGAAGCAAAACTATTCCCTGATTGGGCTCTCAGAGCTGGAAGCAGTCCTGTCATTTTCTCAAATGTATCTGCAATGATGTTTTATTTTTGTTTTTTGTTGAATTATGTACAGTTTTACTTTTGTGGAGTTTGTTAACCATACTGTCAACAAACTTCAATCCTTCACATTCTGTTTTGTAATTATATTTCTAGTTAATGTAAATATAAGACATAATGAAACCATAAGTCAGGTTCTTGAGGTTATGAAGAACCTGACTTACAATTTCATTCCCCCTCTACGTATTTTTTTTAATTTTAAACTTAATTTTGCTTTCACTGTCTCTGCTATTTTTATGTGCTTTGTAAAACAGCCAGATGATTTACATTTTGGCAAGGGTTTCTATCACTGTAGCAAATTAATTCTTTAATGACTATATCAGTGGCTTATGATGAGTGTTTCTTGTTATTTTTTGAATTTTTAGTATTGAGATTAAAATTTCTGGCCTGTTCACTTAAGCCTTTTTTCTTCATCTTCTCTTTTTCTGAAATTGGCACAATTTACCAGGGGTCCTACATAACCGTTTTGTGTAGGTCAGTAGGGTGTAGTAACGTGAGGACTTAGTGCTGCTGTCTCCTCCCCCTCCTTCTCCCCCCCACATTTTTATATAATATGAGATGATAAACATACCTAATGTACCTATTTCCTATTTTCTCCACAACAGCAACCTTGTGTGTTAGGTTTGGCTTAGAGTTACGTAGCCATATTGTTATCATGACCTTTACCTGGGTAAAATGGTGCCACAGGAAAATAGTTTTTGAACCCAGGTACCTCAGATGGGTTAACTTACAGAATGTATCTAAAATCTGGGACCCATGACTCCCAAGGCATTGAATTACTTCATGGATCCTCAAGACAGCATATAATTGAGAATGAGTATGCTCCACAATGATAGAATTCAATATGAGATAGTTGAATCATTGCAGAAACTATTATGATAATGAAACTTGTGCAATGCATCCCTTCAACTTGCAAAAGTACAGATTCAAGACATGCGAGAAACTTCTATAATCATTGATACTGACTGGAGACCAGCATTTCAACATGAAAGAAGATTTAATGCACAAATTGTCAACAAAATTGTCATTATACCAACACAGAAACTGAACCAACACCATAGCACATTATATTGAAAGAACAAGGATATGGTTTGCAGGTTGCCTTTTAACCTGGTCAATTGGAAGAATCTGAGCTAGCATTTTTGAAGATTTAAAAATGGAACAGTTTTTTAAAATTGTGCCTTCTTTTGCTTAATTATCAGCTTGGAGAAGAATTTGCTGAATTCATGTTTTGCTTATTGCTTTAACATTTAGTTGCAGCATGTCTACTGTTGCTTTTAGGATATTTTTGTAGTGAGCCAATATAGCTATCTAGTTTTGATGATTTTATTGGATTCTGAATGTTCCCCAACCTGCGTTAAGTTATCTTTCAGATTCCTAAAAAAATAAATATTTTAAAAATGCAGCAAAAATCTCTGCTGTGTGTTGAGGTTTTAACCATTTATTGACTAGTACCGGTAATTTTTTTAAAAATTCCTCAGCACAGTGCTAATTACCTTCTTCTAGTTACCCTCTAAAATAGGAACAGACATTTTTTTCATTTTATTTTTTTAGGTTTATATGCTAAAATTAAAATTAAATTAAAATTGACCACGAAATTGCCAGTCGGACAAGGAACCTATGATACTTAGGGGAAAGTTGCTGTTCCAATTTATGTGATGAGGTACTGACATTGGAAAATATTCTGATCTTACTGAAATTTGGGGTTATATTCTGTCTTCAAAAAATATTGTCAGCATCAAATGATACGGTTATACTGTATTTACACAAGTACTTTTGTCTTATGAAATGCATAGGAAAATTAAAACAGGCATTTTGGAGTCATTTATTGAAGTCAGAATTTTCAGAGCACTCTCACAAAATGATTACCATGGTAACTTTTTTTTTAAAGCCAACTTTTTTTAAAAAAAAAATCCAAATGATAAACGTGATGGGATTTGAAAGAAATGGAATTTTCCTAAAAATACAAATAATAGGGTTGCAAAATTTTTAACCACAGCTTTTACAATAATAGCCATTTAGCAGAGGAGACATTGCTGAGACCTAAGAGCAAATATAACAAAACAAAACTCAATACAAGGCAGAGGGGATATAAAATGCTAAAATTTATATTTGATGCTACCAGGTACAAGAAAAAGGTTAGAAAGTTAAAAACAGCAAGAAAAAGTAGCCATATTATCTTGAGGCTCAAGTTGCTACAGAAAGAGAAATTGGGTGCTTCATTTTACATGTCTCTCAAAAGACCCAATTTCAAAGATGTTGGAGAAGAATTAGAAACTAATGGACTGAAATCCTCTGGTGAAAGTGAGCACAGAAGGGTTGAGAATCTATCAAAAATAACTGCAGTTATATACCATTTTGATGAGAAGAAAAAAAATGGGCACTTAGGAAAATGTTATGGATACATAGGGAAATTTTGATTGTGCTAAGATTTACAAGAGACAGGCATAGGAAATAGAAAATGGGTGTAACCATGAAGTATATGTTCTAGCAAGTACATAATACCTGCAAAAAAAAAGAGTAGATAATACCTGCAGAAAGAAACACCCAAATTTGTGCAAAAACTGAAATAGCAAAGGTTAAGTATAGGTAGTCCTCAACTTACGACCATAATTGAGCTCAGAATTTCTGTTGCTAAGTGAAACATTTAAGTGAGTTTTGCCCTATTTTACAACTTTTCCTGCCACAGTTGTTAAGTGAATCACATGTGACTCACGTAAATTAATAACACTATTTTTAAGTGAATCTGGCTTCCCCAATGTCTTTACTTGTCAGAAGGTTGCAAAAGGCAATCTCATGACCGTAGAACACTGCAACCGTCATAAATATGAGTTAGTTGCCAAGCACCTGAATTTTGACCATGTGACCATGGGGATACTGCGATGGTTGTAAATGTGAAAAACAGTCATAATTCACTTTTTTCAGTGACGTAACTGGTCACTAAACGAACTGTTGTCAGTCCTGTAGTTTTGCTGAAATGGACAGAAGTGAGGGATGGGGGAAGAACAGAATGTGAATTTAACAGCTTCAAGCTTGTTTTAACTATTAACATTTAAGTTTAACACACTTTATGTTTCAGATGATACATTTAAATATTTAACAGATTAACAGAGTTGCAGGTGATCTAGTCCAACCCCCTGCCCAAGCAGGAGGCCCTACATCTGCCTCTACCCTAGGATTGAACTCACAACCTCCTGATTGTGAGGCAAGAGCTCTACCTCTAGGCCATGGTTAATTGAACATGGAAGAAGGAGCCTCTGATCTCATAGTCCTGTTAGGGAGAGGGAACACATAAGCTCAAAGCTTAAACAGGCACAGTTTTATAAAATTAAATTCCGTTTTAGTATTATATTGCTGATTGCCACTTCTGTAGTACTTTAGGGAAATTGTATAGGAAGGGAAGGGTTAAAATTTTGATGTTCGTGGTTGCATGGAACATGTATCCTTGCATGTATCTGAAAAATCACTAGTCTGGAAAAGGAGATTGTAAAGTTTAGTTAGACAATTGAAGAGCCATTACACTCAAAGGACTCATTCAATACAAAATGTGATCATTATTTTGAGTTGAGTGAAGTCTCATCCAATTATTTGCCAGTTGTTGAGCAATCTACTCAATACAGTAATATGGAATCAATAGGAAACCTACCACATGGCCCATATAAAACTTGTACTCCAGATGGCTGAAGTGAGACAGCAATGCACTTATAAATTTAATGTTGTGGTCAAGTATTTATAGAAGGTTATTTTTTTTAATTGGGACATATAGTTTAGGAACATTTAATAGTATGTATAGTATGTATGCTTAGTTGTGTAGATCTTATTTTATAAGCCATAATTCGATCACATTCCTCTGGAAGTTTTTTGGGGAAAGGTTTATTAAAATTATTAAAAATATAATAAGATGAGCCTGAATTTGGTCTGAATCAGACCAAAGATCTGGATACTATTTATACCTTAGCAGCTAGTAGAGACAAAGTGTTTCTAATTTCAAAGCATGTTTTTCCTGTCCAATGGACAATTTGGTAGTTCTGTAGGAATGTTAGGCAACCTGTACTATCATATATTTTAGATTATAAATCCGGTGACCTCTGAATGCAGCAACTTAGTTGAGTTGTAGAGGAAAACCTCCAGAGAACATAAAGCTATGAACTGAGGTTCTACACCAGCAAAGCAAACTCCCATGAGGTCCAGAATTGCATTAGTTTTGGAAGAATGCTGAAGGCTGCATGCTAAAAGATTATTAAGTCTGGACCTCACTTTTTGAGTTTTTCAACTTTAGTTTCAGAAAAGCTTTACATATCCATTTCACTCCAAACTTCTTCGAAGAACAAAAATAAAACAGGATGTATTTTTGGTCCCATTCTTTCTGGGTGAACTGTGCACTTCAAAAGGACTATGTTTTTAAAACATGCAGGCTCTACATCAAGCCTTATGCTGGTTTTTTAGGGTTGCTTAAAATGAATGGGAACAAATTTTTGAATGGAACAAACAACTGGCCCTGTAAAAACAGCAGCTTATCTGATATCCATTTTTTGTTTACGTTTTAGAGAGCTGTTGTAATTCTGACAATTTATCAAGATATGAATTTGAAACTCATGGTTTTAAATGTACTAACCTCTGTAGTAAATTTTACAAGGGAATCAATAGAATATCCAAGAGACAAAAAGAAGCCAGCTGAAAATAGCACCGATGGACACTTAATTGGCACTAAACTTATTTTTCTTAGGCCTTCCTAGATGGTTTTGATAATTCATTTCTGGAGTATGTAAAACAAAATATGACCAAATTTCTGAGAGCACCATATAACAAGCCATTGTTCATGATAGAGTTGGATAGGCAAACAAACAAAAATAAATAAATCTGCCTATCCCCCATTCTGTTGTGAAGTTTCTAAAAATGTGTATTTTAATGTCATTACTGACAACTCTAATTTGCCAGGCAGGAAAAATTCCAATTTACATTTATTCCACTTTTATGGAAATGAAATGAAAAAGTGGGATAACGTAAGTAGGGGGAAGGGGGAGAAGAGGGAGACTCTCTGGACCATCCTGAGACATTATAGATGCCCAAGGAAATTCATGAAATTGATTCAGCTGTTAAATAATGGAATTTTAGGACAGACCCTTCACAATGGCGATACCTTATGCCACTGTGACATCCACCAAGGGACCTACAACTTTCAGTTGTAGACAGAACCCTCAGAAAAGCCCTGTGCTATGAAGATTACACCAGCTCTGAAGACTGGTGCTGCCAAAAATTGATCAAAAACCATGAGTGGCATCAGAATGATGCCCACAGTTATTTCAACTATGGTGTTCCACTGCCCCCATTATGCTATATTCTGTACTTCCACATTGGGACTGCAGAGACACTTCTGGCTCCACAGATAAACTTCACAACAATATGTCTTCTTTGAACCCAAAGGAATACCTATATCCTACGTAAAAGTGGTGGAGAGAAGCCTAGGAATTTGTTTCTGTATTACAATTCCAGGCAATATGTCTGCAGTTAGGGTTGCTGGCAGTTGTCATTCAGCAAGATTTGAATGGCCATATATTTTAAATCCTCAGTGTATAAGATTACATCCCTAAGACAGATAAGATAATGTCTAAATCTGAATAGTATTTCAAAGCCAATCAATAAATCTTTTTGATGAAGATGAATGGCCTTCAGGAACTGTGGGAGGGTAGCAACTGAATAATGGAAGATTCTGTGTACCTTGTGTGTGGATCAGTTTATATATTTCGTGTGTAATATGCTCAGGGTTAAGTCTTAACATATTTGTGTGTCTCACAGATATTAGTCAACATACAGGGATGCAAGAGTGTCTGTTTATCTTACAGATACTAGTCAACATAAAGGAGTGCAAGAACATAAGGTGCATGTGTCAAAATATTTAAGATGTTAGGTGTGACATCACAATCCAACCTCTGCTACTTTTCAATGTAAATAAAGTGAAGATTTTCATGATTTCTTTCTAGATAACATATTTTAACTATGCAAAGCTATTGACAAGACCTACAGTCATCAACATGTGCCTCTTAAAATAAATGGAATAACTTATTGAATTCAGCCTAAAAGAACCTTTGCTACTCAATAATTTAAATCATTTCAGGTTACGTGGCATCAGATAATTTTTGTGCTCATAAATTGATAAGAAAGTTGTATTAATACTTGAATCTTGACTGCATACAGTACCAAGCAGAGCAAAACCAAATGAGATAATATTTTTCCACTGTTACCAATAAGAGCTGTAAGAATACAGCTTTTGAAACAAGCAAATACTTTCGTGCAATTCTGTGCAGAGATTTTTCTCTTGATTATTTATGAGGAAGAAGCATTTCAAGTGAAAAAAGGCACTGTTTCAAAGAGAAGAGTATCATCATATAAAAACTTGATTATTTATGGGCTCCTGTTCCATTTGTTTAGCCACTCTGAGCATAATTTATAGAAAGGCAGGATATATATTCAATAATAGTGACAGTGAGGTCCTGGACCACCAGTTTGAGTGACTTCCTACCTTTGGTTTTGAATGTGCTACACTTCCCAATTTGGGACTGTTAAGCAATCTGGATGGTCTTCCTGAACTTCATCTCCTGCCCAAGGAACAAGTGGAAGATCGTCAGAAAGGCTTTTGGTCAGATCCATCTTGTGTGCTAGGTGTATCTATTCCTGGAATGGATCTCCTTATTACAATCACTGGTCACCTTGTGTCTGGACTATTCAATGAGCTCTACATGGTATTGTCCTTGCAGATCACTCAGAAGCTACAATTAATGCAGAACGCATTATGCAGACCGTGAATAGCTGTAGATAAATCTCATTATACTCATGTAACATTTCCGCTCTGTGATATGTGCTGATTACCAATATGCTTCTAGATCCATGATTTCTGCATATCCTATATGATCAGACAGAGTTGGCACATTCCAGATTCCCTCTCTGAAGCCATGTATTCTAGCAGGACCCTTAGTCTATCCCAATGCCTGTTCTTCTGCACACTCCCTCCCCAGTAGAAATTGGGAAAGTATTGTTCTTTGATAATGTTTCTTCTCTTTTTTTAATTTGAAAACTACCCAAAATGGGTCTAGAATTGGGCAATCCTAGAAATGTGTTTTAATCGTACATAGTAAAACAATGTACCTTTCAACAATTTTTGAAGTCCTCCTTTGTCTTTTTCAAACAAGAGATAGGGTTGATAGCCAAATCAAGCTTGGAAGAAATGGAAAGGAATGGAAAACATATTTAGTTAGATGAACAAGATCAGCTAATTGCCTAATGCCTGTGAGCTTCCCAAAGAAATTAAGCATTTCCCACTGTGCAAAAAATGTTGGGTAGACATTTATATTTTAATGCTCATTTATTGTATGTTTTGCTAGTTTGGAGCTCTGGTTTCAAACTCAGTGACTGAAAACGAACTCCCTTATTGTGAAACATAAATCTATTGCAATCCATGGCTGGACTGCAATAAAGCCTCCCTCATTTATGATTTCATCGTTGAGAGGGCTGATGTGCCATGTATTAGCGAGACCTGGCTGGGCTCAAAAGGGGGAGTTGCACTTTTGGAAATGTGACCAGTTGGGTTTTGAGTGCAGCATCAGCTAAGCTTTCAGGGCAGGGGTTGATGGTGTTGGTCAATTGTCATCTGAGAGTCCCTTACAGCCTTCAGTGATGCTATGTCACATGTTTCTGGATATGAGACACTGTTCATTAAATTGTATTATAGGAATCAGTTGCGATTATTGCTGGATAGCAACTTCCCTGCCTCAGCACCTTGAATCCACATCTGGGTTGGCAGTGGAGTTCCCCAGACTTATGGTTCTGGGAGACTTCATTCTGCATGTCCTAGGAATGAGATTGGAGGTATACCATTCCTAGGGAGTTCATGGCCACCATGATAGCCATGGACTTATCCCACATTATCCAGAGCCTGGCTCAGGATGATGGTCACACTCTGGATCCAGTATTCATGTTGGAGCAGTGGCTATGTGGTGTGAACTTGGGGGAGCTTTTGGTGTCTCCCTTGTCATGGTCAGATCATGCCTTGATTTCTATGAGATTCTCTAGTGTCACTATCCAATATAGGGAAGGTTGACCTATTAAATTAGTCTGGTGATGATGGACTTGGATGGGTTTCAAAAGGAGCTGGGAGTTCCTGCTAGTCCGTTGCACTGTCCATCTGAAGTTTTGGTTGTCACTGGAAATAAGGAGGCAGCTGAGGTGTTGGATAAAAATCTTCCCATGCAACTTTTTCCCTCTTGGGGATCCTCCCCGTGATTTATGAAGGAACTGTCAGAGATACAGTGGTAGATGAGATATCTAAAGTGTTGCTGGCCCTCAACCAGGGATGTGTTGTGGCCCGTCTGCAGCATGTGCAGCCTGGGCCTTTGGAACCTTCAGTGCCTCTTGGCAGTGCTGAGAAAGGAGGGGCTACTACCTTTCCTGAATGCAAGAGCACACAGGGCTATCAAGAGGCAGAAAGGTCTACTCGAGAGGAGGTCTACTTGAGAGTAAGGCTTGGGGCTAATTTGCCACTCCCCCAGTCTATTTAAGAAGAGTCGATGCAGCTGGGAAGCTGCAGAGAACAACTTGGAGAAAATCCGTCTGAATCATAGTTTATTTCGTGATCCCTGTTTTGTGTTTCTCTGTCGGCGTCTTGTTATCAGAGACTGGACTCTAGGAACTTTGCCAACGCTAAGAAGCTCCGTAAGCTAACTGGACTTAATTGGCTCTTCATTGTTTGAGAACTCTTTGAACTAATCCCGGCTACTAATGAAGTAATTAGTAGCTGGTTGTTTGCCAACTAAGACTGTTTGTAATTGGTGTGTGCATTCTTTACTGATAACAGTTTTATTAGTAAAAGTATTGCTTTAAACCTGTTCGTGTGGCTGTGTGCTTCATGGGGACAGAACAGGATGAACTCAACTGAACACAGATTTATAGACACTATTAAGGCCTATCTTGTGATAGTAAGGGTGGTGTCATCTAGTTGTTTCCCAGACAGGAAACAACTAGATGAACTAATTCTACTGTGTTGTTCAACAGGCAGCTAGTCTTTCTTTGTTTTTCCTTAAACAGGTTTTGCTTCTCATCCAAGAAGCTTCTTCAGTTCACCTGAATAGGGTCACCTGAATAGTGCAAATGGGTGTGGCATGGGTCAATGTCAGCATATTGCCCCAAAAAATCTGAGTCCTCATTTTACCGACCTCAGAAAGATGGACGGCTGAGTCAACCTTGAGCGGGTGAGAATTGAACTCCTGGCTATGGGCAAAGTCATCTGCAGTACTGTATTTTAACCACTGCACTATCACAGCTCTATATATGTAAAGTATATATAATTAAATAATCCAATTAAAGCTTATTTAGATAATTATACCTTTTCTCAAAAAGGTATAATTGTTTTAAAGTACAATATGAAAATGTAAAGACTGTTTATTTTATAGAATATTTTGGGGGGGAGCAGAAGAAAACATACCCTTGAAAGTACTGCAGAATACAATAAACAAATTCAGAATTCAGGACCAAACCTTAATTTGCTGATGACAAATTTAATCTTATTGTATTTTCTCCTCTCATCCCTGAGTTGTTCATTTTATGCAAATGTGATAAAGATAGCAATTTCATATGAAACTCCTTATGCTGGCTACCAAATATCAAATCTGCTCATAGTATTTAATTTCTTATCTGTCTCTATAGCTTGAGGTGAAGATGAGGGTGGGAAAAGTATAAAAGCTACTTCCTCTTTTAAGATCATGCCATGAATAGCAGTAATAACAAATTGTTTTTGATAATCTAATCATACAGGATAATATTTCAGTGATATAATCATGCTGATGATATAATTATTCCCTCCCTAGGGATGTTTGCTTGGCATGTACGTTGATGTCATTTTGCAGCAAGCAAAGACTTTACAATCTAAGCTTTATATTATAAATTGTTTTTCCCTTGTGAGGTTCTTATGCTTTTTTGGGGGGTGAGAGGGTTGGATCCTTTTGCATTTTAGGCATAATAGAATCATGGAGTTGCAATATTGGAAGGGTTCAAAAGGATCATCTACTCCAGGGGTGGGTTCGCTTTCTCCCACACTGCCTCATGCACAGTGCCAAACAATAAAAATAACCCCCCCTCCAAAAAGCTGAAAACAAGATGGCGATGCATGTGCAGTGCTGGAAACTCAGCTTCTGCGCATGCGCAGAAGAAAAAAAAATCCAGAAAAAATCCAAAAAACTTCCAAAAAAAAGATGGCGGTGCCCATGGACCGGCACCAACCAAACTGGTTCCATGATGTCATCATGATGTCACCAGCAGCTTGCTACTGGTTTGGGCGAACCGGTACGAACCGGGAGGAACCCACCTCTGATCTACTCCCACTGCCTGCAATGTGTAAGAAAACAAATTACAACACCAGAGGTGGGTACTCTCAGTTCGGACCGGTTCGCCTGAACTGGTAGCAACCCACTGGTGATGTCACCATGGCATCAAGGAACCGGGTCTGTTGGTGCTGGTCCGTGGATGCCAACATCTTTTGTTTTTAATTAATGTTTTTGAATATTTTCCAGGTTTTTTTTCTTCTGTGCATGTGCAGAAGCCGAGTTTCGGCATGATTATTGATGAGCTCCAAATTTCTATAAATGTGGGAAATATTTACAAAATTCTTTTTTTAAGTTATTGTAAACGTTGCCATCAGTGCAAGAACCTAGCTATAGGATTTTCTTCTACAATAGCAATAGCATTTAGACTTATATACCGCTTCATAGTGCTTTACAGCCCTCTCTAAGCGGTTTACAGAGTTCAGCATATTGCCCCCAACAATCTGGGTCCTCATTTTACCGACCTCAGAAGGATAGAAGACTGAATCAACCTTGAGCCGGTGAGATTTGAACAGCTGAACTGCAGCTAGCAGTCAGCTGAAGTAGCCTGCAGTGCTGCACTCTAACCACTGCGCCACCTCGGCGGACAACTTCCTACCCCCTATTTTCTTTGTTATTCAAGCATTAGAATTATTCTGTGTAGCTTTTTAATTTAAAAAAATATCCCCCCCCCATCCCATACTGGTTCAGTTGCCGATTTCTGAGGTGAAGTAAACAAGACCATAAAATTTCATGACATATAGCATTAGATTGCTTCTAATGTGAATATCAAACAAGTTGCTGTGTTAAGAAAAACTGTTGAGACAGATGGACCTCATATGAAAAAACTGAGGCAATGTCATTATTTGAACATTTCAGCTTATTCATTCATAGAAGATCTGACCTCAGCTTCTCTCCATCTGCTCAGCATTCAACTGATAAGAAAAATTATACTGAAAAAAATCTATGTTACTATACCATGTAACAAATGGTTATATCAGTTTAATAAGACTACTCTCATACTTAGAGAATATATAGAATTATTATCATTTTATTCCCAGTGAGAGTTGGTCTTTAGAAGTAGTAGGCTAGTTTTCAAAAATGAGGGAAATCAAAAGAAATAAAATATTAGTTTTGTCACAGAATAGTGTTTTCCCCCTTAGGGAACAAAATCAACTTACTAGAGCAGTGTTTCCCAACCTTGGCAACTTGAAGATGTCTGGATTTCAACTCCCAGAATTCCACAGCCAGCATTCGCTGGCTGGGGAATTCTGGGAGTTGAAGTCCAGACATCTTCAAGTTGCTAAGGTTGGGAAACACTGTACTAGAGCATCTTACATAAGACTAGTATGACTTACATCAGACCAGTCTTTCCATGGTAATGGTTTATCATATAAAGTACAGCTATGCCTACCTATCTGTTGGTTTGGCTGCCAAATGGCAATTGCACAAATTGTCATAATCTTATATTGCTACTGATACTGTTTGCCCATTGGCTGTTTTCCACTTTTCTGCCAATGGAACTAGATAAAAATTGAAATCACTTTGCTGTAATACAAGGCTGATGTAACATAGCTCAAGAATAGCAAACTGAGTCAATGATATCAAATCGATAGGTACTTTAGAGTCCTTTGAGAAGAAATTTAAAGAAGAAATGTATCTTTTGAAAGAAAAGAGTTTAATAACTCTTAACATTTATGGTGAAAGGACCCTTCAGGAAAAAAAAGGTTTTTAATAATCAGATGAAGACATAAAATTTGAGGTTCCAAAGCTATGTACACTTTTCCTAACCCTTGGTTACGATCCCAGAGATACCCCAATTTTTCTTTCAAATTGTAATTTTTGTTGATGATAAGAGGAAAATGATTAAATCTACAACTATTATATAGTTTTTCAATCACACCGATTACATAATTACAATTAATTTAAAATGAACTGGAATGACAATTTATTTTTGCGATTGCTAGACATACTGCTTCTGGGAAAGTGGTCCTTGATAGAGAATTGACAAAGCAAATGCATCTTTAGGCCCATGAAAAATACACCTCTGAGCTGCACTTTTCCTAGACATTAAACTATGCACTTCCGGTTCTTGGGCTGCCATCCTAAATCCATTTACCTAAAGTTCACTGTCTTAAAGTGAATTCATAAATAAAAGGCTGAGTTTTGTAAATGAATGTAACTGACAAGTAATTTCCCTTCTCATTATGATTAATTCCATGAAAAGCATTTTAGAATGTTGATGAATTGCCGGATTCATGCTTTAATTCAGAAGATTTGTTTTATCTGAAAATAAATATACAATAGAAATCAGGAAGTTTTCTTTTAGGATTCTTGGATAAAGAAGTGGACAAAATGTTTGGAACTTTGTTACTATATATATGTTGACTGCAGCGAGAATTTTATACTGTATGCGCAAAGATGGAAAGAAGCATCAACTCCCAAAATAGAAAAAATGGATTGAAAAAGTGATGGAATTGGCAGAAATGGCAAAGTTAACTGTTTTAATTAGGGAAAAGAACATAACGAGCTTTGTTTCCACCTGGAAAACATGTCTGGATTTTCTGCTCCAAAGAGATAAAAATTAAAATTTTGATTTTGGGTTTGATGATTAAATAATAATATTGTTGTTACAGAAAGGCTAATATTCTTATATATGTAAAAAGTTGATATTATTATTTCTTCATGAAATTTACTGCACTAAAAATAAATTGGAAGTCACTGCTTTCTTTTCCTTTCCCTTTCCCTCATTCTTTTCCCTTCCCCTTTTCCCTTTACCTATTTTTTCTATGGTCTTTATTTTACTTTGTATTTTATATTAAGCATTTTTTAAATAAAACTTATAATTAGTTTGATAAATTAATAAAGTAATAAGATAATATAGTTGGTAGATTTGAAATAACTAAAAACCACTCAGCTGCTTCATTTGTGTACATGCATAAATACTCATGTACTCTTAGCATGCTTGGTTTGAAAATAATTGCAATTTTTAATATAATTTGTTAGTTTAAAAAGCATTAATGGGCTTTTAAAAATAGCAGATTACCATTATATGGAGCAAAATATTATAATACAAAATAATGGTGGATAAAGAAATCAAGCTCAACTCCTGTTGATTCTTGATACTTATAAAGTTTGCGTGTTTTCCTACTTTCCAGTCTAGCCTACAAATCATTGGAATTATAAGTTTTATTTAAAAAATTCTTGATATAAAATACAAAGTAAAATAAAGACCATAGAAAAAATTGCCTTTTATTGCATTTGTCTTCATTCTTCAAACTGAGGCTCTGTTGTGTCTTGATCAATTACTGTATGTCTCCATAGGAGTCAGATTTCAAGGTGTTGTGGTACAGAAATAAGTAAACAAAATGGGCACAAACCATTGTGAACTTTAGATGGTGTGCTCTTCCCAAAGTAGAACTGTTTCTCATTAATCACGGTGAACTGGACACATCATCAACATCCAACAGTGTGTGGTTAATACTGATGTTTTATTTGCAACTCATCCACTTCAAATCTTGGGGTCTGAAGCTAACACTATCACCAAATAACCTTTACCATGAACTAAATCTTAGGGTCTCATATTATACTAGATTGACACGAAACAAAAGATGAAATAACATGCAGTGTCCTGGTAGTCATGACAATAAAGGAGAAAGGAATGAAGAAAGTGTTCAAGCTGAAAGCTTTCTGAAGATCTTTCATCACTGGTGATCCTTCGTAAAAGCTGTCCCTTGCTGTGGTGTAAGGAAGCACGGCTGACATAATGATGCATTATTTCTGCTCTCTTCCCTTCCCTTTGCATTTTTTTGCTGCTGTCAGGTATTTTGTGGTACATTAAACAATGGGATACGGTGTCAATCATAGCTCGGGGACAAGATAAAGCCTGTGTTGTGGGGACATGAGGTAAAATTGGACTTGCTAAGACATTCCAGTGATGCTGTAAATCACTAATGAGGAAAAGCACTAAGACAAAATGAGGCACAGTTTGTGATGCCCAAACTCAACCTGAGTCTTTTAGAACATGCTTGATATGATGTGCATATTTTTCTGGCTGTTCTTAAAAAGTTAAATCAGGTTTTGCTTATTTTAACCATTTCCAAATATTGGTAACTATTTAATATTTTGATTACCTCAACAGAATACTTTAAAAAGCATAATGCTGAGCTGGTTGCATAATGTCTTTGGCACATTGTATTTTTTAACAGGTAAGCAAGGAATCTGAAAGTTAAATTAATTTGGCATTCAGAGCCCTTTTTCTGAATAGAATTATTTTAACTCCCACTCTCAGTTGTGCTCCATAAGTGAAGTAAAGCAATAAAGTTTTATTTTTTATCTTTTTCTACTCATTTAAAAGCAGGATTTCCTAGTATTTATTAGATCCCCATTAGAGGATTTAAAAAGTAAATCATAAAAAACAACAAACAAGAATATTTTACAGTTCAAAACTATAAAAACGTTTTAACAGTTCAAAATCTGCTGGCAAGGTCGCCATTGCATTTGTTGTTTGTTCAAGGATTGTATGCTCTTGTTCATGATTAATCTATTTTTGGTTCATCACCTTTTTCATTTTAGAGATTAGGTGGGATTCAAATCTCTCCCTGATTGTTAAAGATAATGATAACAGGAGGATTGCATTGAATTTCAACATGGTTCTTGCCTAATGCGGTTTTTGATAGCACTAGAATAATTCTCTGTTCTCATTCCAAATAGGCAGAGAAGTATGAGGATTTTGTGGGTGCAGGAGATAGAGATTGCCATTCTGGTGAAAAGAAGTGTATGTCAACAGATGCCCTAATTAACTCATGAGTCTTGAGCCAAGTTTCAAAAGAAATCCAGTTATTTATTAGGAGCAGCATGTCAGCCTCTACTGAGTGAGGTCAACTCTGCGGCACGTGATTTACAGCTCAACTTTGACCGTTTCCCCCCTCTTCTCAGTCTGTGTCATAAATCACATTCTCCAACAAGGCGAGTTGAAGGAGAATCAATCATGGCATGTTGCTTAAAGAGCACTGAGTACCTACTTCAGGCTTTCACTTCACAAACAATAGCAACACATCCTTTCCTCGCAGTAACCCCCTGTCAAATGAAGTGAAAGAACAGACGCTAAAGAGCATGTCAGAGTTTCTAGTGAATGAATACGGTTATCGGTTGATGCCTTATAACATTGGAGACATTGTTTTTCTTTCCATGTTTGGTTATATACAGTACACAAATCTATTTCTGTCTCTGTTTCTGACTGTCTCTAATTCTATCTCTATCCTTTTATTCAAAGTCCCCATTGAAATATAGCTTTTATATCAACTATGGATTCAGCTAAAATCATGCATTAATTTCATCTAAACAAGGACTAAGAGATCTTATCACGAATTTTCTAAAGTCTCATCCTTTATCTATCTGTTGGTATAGAAAAATAAATGATAACTTCATGGTCCTTTGGGTCAAAGAAGACACACCGTTGTGCAGTTCATTGTTTGACACAGGGGTGGCTCTGGAGCAACTAAGTTCAAAGTCTAGCACAATGGGGGAACTGGAAGTACATTGTTACAATAACTGTGGGTGTTATTCTATGATGCTATTCATGATTTCCCATCAGTTTTTGGTGGCACCTGCTATGGTGTAGGCTTCATAGCACAGGGGTTGTCAGCAGGTTCTGTCAATAGCTCTAGCTTCTAGTTCTTTAAGTCAAAGTGTCATAGACTTTCCTTAATAGCATTTGCATGGATGGCCTTGAGGTCTCTTTCTGGTCATCAGTTCACATAAAAAAGGCGGGGCACACAGTGGTCATCCATTCTAATGATTTGTCCCACTCACTGCATCTGGTAATCGGAGTGTCAGGGCTGGTGAACTCAGTAGGATCCAAGATCTCCTGGTTGTAGAAATGATCTTGTCAATGAATGCCATGGGTGGGGCAGAGGACAACATGGGAAATTCCTGCAGTTGTTTGATGTGTCATCAGTACAATGTCTAGGATTCACATTTATTTAGGAGAGAGGGGATAAGCATAATGTCAATGACAGCATATGCAGCAATAATTCCCAATTTATGATTTGGAGACCACTGATTATCTATTGGGCAGATCATTCCATGTTTTGGCACAAATATTTTTTTAAATGGTCAAAGGAAGTGGGTACTCTTCCTCCATATTTTTAGGTAGAATCACCAACATCTCAGGGGATTGGGAGATCTTATCAGTTATTTTACATATTTTCTTAATTTACAATTTATTTTGTAATCCCGAAGATGCTGTTTCTGAGAGACATGTAAACACTGGTGCACTGGATTATCATACTTTGGTTTATGGGTGGTGCTCAAAAGTTTTTCATTATTTGATAATGAGCCACATAAAAGAAAAGTCTTAGAATCACTCTTGGAGGCACAGTTAAGTAATCTGGGAACAAAAGAAATCCCTCTTTAGTGTTTTACTTTTTAGATTCATGACATATCCATATTGGAATAGCAGCAGCATGCTCTATAAATGAAAGCAGGTTATTTTATCTACTCTCCTGACTCCCTCTTTGCATTAGTTTGCATCAGATCAGTGCGTTGCTATATTCAGTATTTCAATTCTAACACAATCTCAGACAAAGGCATCACATCAAGGAGAGATTAAACATTACTATTTGCAGGGAGATCTAACAGTCCCCTTGAACACAACAAATGAAGATTTTCACTGCAAATATTTGTTAGGAGCAGGAGCTCATTGTTACACTACCAAGAACAACAGGTTAGAATATCAGCTACATTTTGCTCTTCAGTTTTTATCTTTCAGCTGTAATTAATAAGATCCTGTACTATTTATGCCAGCTTTGAACAGATGATTGAGCTCAGTGGCACTTGAGAGCCAAAATGCAGACAGTTCTACTTCAGTTCCTACTTGAAGAATCAAATTGTTCAGCGTACTAGGATATAATTGGTTCCAGTTGTAAGTTTCATTATGTATTCTCTGGATACAGGCACCAGAGTCATTAGCAGATTAAAAAGGAAAAGAAGTGACTCCTGTAACAATAACATTAGACCCTTATAAATCAAATCATTATGGAGAACTGGAATATTATCAGTCATTTACCATATTATATATCCCTCCAGAGAGCCAATTTGGTGGACAGTAGTGATTAAAGACACCAAGGTAGAAACTGGGAGATTGTAAGTTCTAGACCAACATTAGGCATAAAACCGGCTAGGTGACCTTGGGCCAATCACTTTCTTTCAGGTCTAGGAAGCAAATCATGGCAACCACTTTGGAAATTTTGCCAAGAAAACCACAGGGACTTGTCTAGGTGATCTCCAGGAGTCAAAGAAATCCCTTCAAGTGCTTTAAACAAGTCAGTGCTGAAATTTAGGACCATTAAATCTCAACATTGACCAGTTGGAACCACAGTTAAATCTATTTCAACAAATCCTGTACACATTTATTGAAAAATTCATTAAGGCAATCTTGTAACTTTAAAATGTTTGGATTTTAAGGATATGGGGTCCTTTTTCACAGATATACAGAGATTAAAAGAGGAGACACCAGATAATGACATTCCCATAGACAATAGGTGTGTGTGGGGGGGTGGGGGGTGGGGGGGGTGACAGTGACTATCAAGCCACTTATCTAGGGCAAGAAGGTGAGTCTGGGGTGAGAAGGCCGAGACTTTCAATTTTGCATCCTACTGGCTCCAACCATCTGCCTCAAGGATAGGCATGGAGGTCTGAGAAAGTAACAGAGGCACAATTTCTACACAGACACAATTGAGAGCATTTTAACAAACTGCATCACTGTTTGGTTTGGTTGCAGCAGTGCCTCAGATAGAAAGTCCATACAGAGAGTGGTAACGACAGCCAAGAAGATTATAGGACACTTGCTTCCCGTTATTCGGGATACTGCTTATAAGATCAATGTGCTTAGAGCTTGAAGCATTGTTAGAGACCCCACTCACCCACTTCACAGTCTGTTTCTGTTGCTCCCCTCTAGGAGGAAGTTTCAAAATATTTCTAGCAGGACTACAAGATTCTGTGAGTTCTCGCCATGTACATGTATACATCCGAACTAGACTGTGTTGTTTCTCTGTGTCATATAAAATATGTGGGTATATGCATAAGTATGTATGTATGTATATATGTATGTATGTACGTACTGTATGTATGTATGTAATGTATGTATGTATGTATGTATGTATTTATTTATTCAGTCATGTTTATGTAGTGTATATTAGAAGTGGTGACCCTTTGAGAGCTGTATGCAATGAAATTTCATTTTAACATATGCCGATTAGTGTACATTCAAAATGACAAGTTATTCTAAGTCTAAGTCTAACAGTCACCTACAGAGACAAATACCTCATTCAGGGTAAAGTGTGGAAAAGCCGTGGACCAACAAAGGAAATTAGTCAGGAGCAAAAACAAAACACAACAAAAACCTGATCAGAAACAACTGTGTGATCTGCTGGCTGGCAAAAATACAGGGGAGTGCAAACAGACAATCATCTCTGAATTGTGAGCAAACATAACAGTAAAACCCTGGAATATGCAAAATATTTGCAACAATAATGTAAACTTGCCTGGGCAATTTTAATAACCATTAGAGATACAATGTTATATTCTCTTAGGCATGTGAACAATAATGGCAGAACGAATTTCTTTCTAAGCATGAAACTCTAAAAGAAAGAGACATAAATATGTCAGAGTTTGCCAATAGAAAGGATGTTTCCATCTCTTATCATGGGATATTTTGTGCAATCACAATCAGTTAAAATATGGGGAGGGGGAGAGAGAGAATATATAACATAGTACTATGTCATATTTTGAGGGGGATATTTTGATTGTCTTAATAAGTTCTTATCAGTCCTCTAGGGGAGACTTGATCTCTCTGTGTTTGAAATAAAAAATAGGTTCAATAAAGTTCTATATTTTTCCCATGGCCTATAACTAGCTAAATTGTCAACTGGGCAAAGGCAATTCAAGAAATTAGAGAAAGAGGCAATTCAGCCATAGAATATTGACCTTCAGTCAGGAAAGCGAGAATGAAAAAGAAGAGAAGGTTCCAAATGTAAGCAGAACCATTGGCATTTAAAGGAAAATATTAGCTTTGTTATGGTTTACAATAAATCAGAGCAAAGCTACAAGTTTATTGACTCATCTCCCCAAAACAGACAACATTGTAAAATCACTCAATCACTGTTCTTGCCACAGTTGTTAAGTGAATCTGGCTTTCCCGTTGACTTTGCTTGTCAAACGTTTGCAAAAAGTGATCACATGACTCCAGGACTGCAACCATCATAAATATTTATTTATTTATTTTGCTGGATTTCTATGCCGCCCAATCCCTAGGGACTCAGGGCGGCTCACAACATATTCGATCCATTACAAAATAAAAGCTATCATTAAAATATAAAAACCATACAAGTGCAATAATTAAAAATACAGAAATTACAAAAGTTAAAAGAGTATCTCATTTACCCCGCCTGCCGGAAGAGCCAGGTTTTTATCGCTTTCCGGAAGGCCAGCAGGGTGGGGATGGTCCTGATCTCTGGAGGGAGTTGGTTCCACAGGGAGGGAGCTCCCACAGAGAAGGCCCTCCCCCTTGGTCCTGCCAGCCGACATTGTTTGGTCGACGGGACCTGGAGGAGGCCGACTCTGTGGGCTCTAACCGGTCGTAGGGAGGTATGCGGCAGGATGCGGTCCCGAAGATAACCTGGCCCTGAGCCATGTAGGGCTTTAAAGGTAACGACCAACACCTTAAATTGGATCCAGAGACTAATGGGCAACCAATGCAGCTGGCGGAGGATAGGTGTTACGTGGGTGCATCTAGGTACACCCACCACAGCTTGCGCAGCTGCATTTTGCACCAATTGTAGTCGCCGGACACTCTTCAAGGGTAGCCCCATGTAGAGCGCATTGCAGTAATCCAGCCGTGAGGTGATAAGGGCATGAGTGACTGTAAGAAGTGCCTCCTTCTCCAAGTAGGGCCGCAATTGGTGCACAAGACGTACTTGTGCAAAGGTCCCCCTAGCCACAGCTGAAAGATGTTGTTCCAATTTTAGCTCTGGGTCTAGGAGGACACCCAAATTGCGGACCCGTTCCGAGGGGGCTAATTTCTCCCCCCCGAGAACCAAGGAGGGACAATTGGTCGAGTCCTTAAGAGGTAGTATCCACAGCCACTCAGTCTTGTCAGGGTTAAGCTTTAGCCGGTTCTTCCCCATCCAGACCCTAACATCGGCCAGGCAGCAGCCCATTACGTCTACGGCTTCCCCGAACTGAGACGGGGTGGAGATGTACAACTGGGTATCATCAGCATATTGCTGATACCTCACCCCGTGTCGTCGGATGATCTCACCCAGCGGCTTCATGTAGATATTAAACAGGATGGGCGAGAGGACCGAGCCCTGCGGCACCCCACATAGTAGGGGCCTAGGGCTCGACCTCTGCCCCCTGTCAACACCGACTGTGTCCTGTCAGAGAGGAAGGAGGAGAACCACTGTAAAACAGTGCCGCCCACCCCCACCTCTCCGAGACGACGCAGAAGGATACCATGGTCAATGGTATCGAAGGCCGCTGAGAGGTCAAGTAGCACCAGGATAGAGGAATGACCCCTATCCCGGGCCCGCCAGAGATCATCCATCAGGGTGACCAAAGCCGTTTCCATACTGTAACCGCGCTTGAAACCAGATTGAAAGGGATCCAGACAATCAGTGTCATCCAACAGTCGTAGGAGCTGGAGTGCCACCACTTTCTCAACAACCTTCCCCACGAAGGGAAGGTTGGAGACTGGACGGAAGTTCTTTAAATCCGCAGGGTCCAGGGAAGGCTTCTTGAGGAGGGGTCTCACCACCGCAGCTTTTAAGGGCTGCGGGACGGACCCCTCTCTCAAAGAAGCGTTGACCAACGCCTGGAGCCAGCCGCGTGAAACCTCCCTGGTGGCCGAAACCAACCAGGAGGGACACGGGTCCAATAAACAAGTGGCGGAACTCATAGCTCCTATGGCCTTGTCCACATCCTCAGGAGTCACCGGTTCAAACCTGTCCCATATAACCGGACTAAGACCTGCCCCAGTCATCTCGGCCTGTACTGCCCAATCGGAGTCCAGGTCTGTCCGAATCTGAATGACTTTATCCGCCAGAAACCGAGAAAATTCCTCAGCTCTGCCCTGCAAGGGGTCTCCGCCTTCCTCCTTAGCCAGGAGGGTGAGGGTCACCCTAAACAGGGCGGCTGGGCGGGAGTCAGCGGACGCAATAAGAGCGGAAAAATGCGAACGTTTTGCCGCCCTTATCGCCACTAAGTAAGACTTAATGAAAGTTCTTAAAAGTGTCCGGTCAGACTCAGCTTTACTAGATCTCCATCGTCGCTCTAGGCGTCTCTTGTGGCGCTTCATCTCCTGGAGTTCCTCGGTGAACCAAGGAGCCCTCCTGGATCCACTTCCACGGAGAGGCCGCAAAGGCGCAATCCGATCCAGAGCCCCCGCCGCCGCCTGATTCCAGGCGACAACCAGGGATTCAGACGAACTGTGTACCAGGGATTCAGGTATCTCCCCAAGTTCCCTCTGGAATCCGTCAGGTTCCATTAGGCGCCTGGGGCGGAACCACTTAATCGGTCCCGCCTCCTTGCGGTGGAGGCGTGGTGCCATAAAATCCAACCTCAGAAGGAAATGATCTGACCACGACAAGGGTACTGTGACTAAACCCCTTAGCCCCAGATCATCTCTCCACTGCCCCGAGAGAAACACAAGGTCAAGCATGTGACCCCCCTCATGAGTCGGACCCTGAACTACTTGGGTCAGGTCCATGGTTGTCATGGAAGCCATGAACTCCTGGACTGCCCCTGAGGCTTCGCCGGACGATGGCAGATTGAAGTCCCCCAGCACCATCAACCTGGGGAACTCAACTGCCAGCCCTGCAACCGCCTCGAGCAGAACAGGCAGGGCCTTTGTAACGCAGCTAGGAGGCAGGTACGTTAACAAAAGGCCCACCTGAACCCCTAAGTCCAACTTCAGAAGGCGTGTCTCACACCCAACAATCTCCGGGGCAGGGCTCCTTCGAGGGCACAGATTTTGGCGAGCTATAATAGCCACTCCTCCACCCCTTCCCTGGGGTCGCGGCTGATGCTGAACCGAAAACCCGTCCGGGCATATTTCTGAAAGGGGCACCCCCCCTTCCTGGCCCAGCCAGGTCTCGGTTATACATACCAGGTCCGCCCCCTCTTCTAGGATTAAATCCCGTATGAGGGGGGCCTTGTTGATGATCGACCTGGCATTTAACAGCAGCAGCTTGAGCCCAGGGTCCTGACATCCCTGGTTACCAGGCACTCGGGTTGAGCTGGATGGAACCAAAGAGGGGCCAGAACAAGGAATCGCTTGCAAACAGCGAATCCTTGTTCCCCGAGAGCGGCCTACCCCTCTGCTCCCGGCATACCTGCCTCTCCCCATTATGACCGAGATGTTCTCACTCCCCGTCTCCCCAGAGATCCCCCTCCCCCCCACTGGTCTCCCCTTCTCCCGGCAGACCATACATACCATTCATACTGAGCCTGGGGGTGGGCCAGAACCCCCCTCCGCTTCTGTTTCCACACTCAGCAGAGGGGGGCCGGGTCCAACCACCCAGCTCACTCATGTATACATATATCAGCCACCAAACATTTATTCATCCCATTCATCCATACACATGCTCACAGATACTCTCCCCCGGGGTCGAGGTAATTAAAGTGCTGTGCAGAGAGGAAAGGCAAAAAGGGGGTTCTCAGGATAACAATAATGTTCTTAGTTGAAGTTCGTCGAGGGGGGGGCACACCTCCAGTCCTTAAGACAGCTTTAAGTCTATCGATCTTCATAGCAAGTGTCCTTCTCCTCCTCGCGATCATAGCAGGGAAAACCACCCTTTCCACCAGTCCTCCCCCCACAATTCCCAGGCAAGTCGGTGTACCGAATTCAGTAACTGATCTTCTCCTCAAGCCCCCGAAATGGCGGTACTGGGTTTTAACAGTAGACAGGGAGAAGACCTGATCCTAGTGGGGGGCACCCTCTCTCCTCACCCTCCCCCACCGAGTGTCTTAATGCGTCTGCCCTCGGTCTCTTCAATTAGGGCTATCAGGCAGGTCTCTCTTTCCCCAAAAGGCAGCTCTAAAGAAATAGTGGCCGTATCGTCTTCGTTCGAGGAGGGGGGGCTCCGATGGAATGGCGGCCACACTATCACCTCCGTCCCCGTCGATCGACTCTCGGCCAGACGCCTCGGCGCTTCCAGATCTCAGTCCAGGCTCGCTGACAGCACACCAGTCCTCACCGCCGGATCTCACTGACGGCCGCTCTCGTGGAATGGTGGTCGTATCGTCGTATCGTCAGGGGGGGGGAGGCGCTCCGGTGGAATGGTAGCCACGCTATCCCCCTGTCTCCGTCAATCGGCTAGCCGCCTCGGCGTCTCCCCGGCCTCAGTCCTGGCTAGTTGGCAACAGGCTAGCCCTCACAGTCGGATCAAACTGCCTGCCGCTCTGCTGAAATAGCGGCCGTATCGCCTTCATCGAGGGGGGGGCGCTCCGATGGAATGGCAGCCACGCTGTCACCTCCCGACTCTCAGCCAGCTGCCTCGGTGCCTCCCAGACCTCCCAATCCTCAATCCCGGCTCGCTGGCAATGGATCAGTCCTCACAACCAGATTCAGGCTAGTTAGCAACAGGCTAGCCCTCGCCACCGGGTCTCGCTAATGGCCGCTCTGGTGGAATGCTGGAATGGCGGCCGCGCTGCTATCTTTGCAATCTCCTGGCTGTACTAGCGGTCTCAGCGATTTTCCGGGCGGGGGGGGGCATAAGATAGAAATCCCCCTAACCCCACCAACAGCCCAGGCACCTCAATGCAGGCTAACCGTTTAGCCCTTTTTGGTCTCCGCGTTGTTTTCGGTCTCCGCGTTGTTCGACAATGGCGGTTGTCCTCACGGGCGCCAACACGCTGACACGCCAACACACCGACCTCCGAAAGGGGAAAGACACCGCTATCCGCCGAGCCGGCTGGCTCAATGTGTGCCTGGTGTAATATTGTCTCCCCCCCAGGCAAAAAGAACTCTTGAGGGAGTCCTCTTACGGGTGGTAGGTCGGAGAGTTTTCGGGTTATTTTCGGGAGCGAGATCTTCTTCCACCATCTCCCTGTAGCTCCACCCCGGAAGGTCAAATATGAGTCAATTGCCAAGCATCTGAATTTTGATCACATGACCACGGGGATGGTGCAAGGCTCATAAGTTTGAAAAAAGGTCATGTTACTTTTTTCAGTGCCGTTGTAACTTTGAATGGTCACTGAATGAACTGTTGTAAGTCGAGAACTACGGTACTTGTATTAGCCAACATTCTGGGAAGACTAGTCTTGCAAAGTGAGTATACATCACATAAGTCTGGAGGAGTTCTGAAAAAGTTGGTGAAACTAAAATTGGTGAAAAGGTTTGGGCAATTAAAAAAATAAACTGATAATTCTTATTTTTAGAACTTACTTTCACATTTATAGTTTTCCTGTGTTATTATAAAGCTGCATGAAACTGCTTTAAATTTTCAGTAATCATGATTAGAGGATATTATGACTATGGGTGATACTTGGGCCATGGATTGCCTCGCCTTGATCTGTCTTATCACTTTTTATCTTTTCTACAATTAGGATAGCTTGTGTCAGATAAAAGCCACCTTTTATTATCAGCTCAATACTAGAAGCCTCACTAATTACATTTTTTAGACTTCATGACTTTGAAAATTAAAGCATCAATTTAATGTGATCGGGATGTGAAAAAAAACGACAACCCATCAACATGAATCAGAAGTCTTGTGTATTGTAGCTGCTGACAACAACTATTTTGCAGTTTTTATAAACATGGTTGATGTTTTGCTTACCCTTAAGCTTAGTGTTGCTTTGTATGTCTTTGGAATGCTTTGTTTCTTTACTACGAATTAAAATCCCAAAGATAAATTGCTTGAGAAATAACTCTGAAGGATAGACTAGACAAAAAAGTGTGCCCTTAATGTAATAGTTTGTTTTACATTTTTCTCACTCTAGGGAGCATATTAGAATTTGAATGGAATCCGGAAAGATTATCTTTCTTTCTCTCAACTCATATTTACATCACTAAATTGTGAGCACTGAGAGCCTAATTGCTAGCAGTTATAACTGCTTTGGGTGCCTTGTCAAAGAATCCCAGGCAGCCTGGTAGTTCTCCCTACAAAGGTTGCTTAATAGGCAGTTTAGGAAAATCACTGGGCAAAGGGAAGTAGCTTGATATGGGACTGGAAATATGGAATGGGCCAGGCCAGACTATTGATGGCCAACCAGGATGTAGCAACCCATTTTCCTTCCCTCAGTGTTTTGGTGGGGGGTACCAGTATGTTAAGGTGACCAGACGTCCCGATTTTGGCGGGACAGACCCGCTTTTTCACCATTTGTCCCGCGTCCCGCCCGCCTTCTAAAAAGTCCCGATTTTTTCAAAGTTTGCCCGACTAGGGCATTCTTTCAAAAAATCGGCCTGAAAGGCAGCAGGCCTCTCAGCTCGGGCCGGCCGTGGGCGGCGTTGGCGGCGGGCGGGCGTCCCGCATTGTTGACTCCTCCGGCGGCGGCTGGAAGCTGGGGGGAGGGGGAAGGGAGGCTGCTCCTCCTCTCCTTCCCCCGCCCCATCCCTAGCCCCGCCCTCGGAGGCGCCGCTGCGGTTGGGAGGGGTGAGGGACGAGGAGCCATCGCCGCTTTGAGTTTATGAGCGGCGCAAACAGCCCTTCCTCATCCCCCTCCCCTTTCTTCCCCCCGTCGCCTCGCTGCCGCCATTGCCCTGGGGCCGGGCGGGCGACCGGGAGACCGCGGCACTTGGATGCTTGGAGCAGGTAAGCTGCCGGCTGCCTCCTTTCCCCGTCTCCCGCCTCCCGTTCGTTGCTTGCCAGCCCGGCCGAAGGGAAGGCGGGAGGCGAGGAAAGGCCTCCCGAAAGGAGGGGAGGCTTTGGGAGCCCGCCTCCCTTTTGGGAGGCCTTTCCTCGCCTCCCGCCTTCCCTTCGGCCGGGCTGGCAAGCAACGAACGGGAGGTGGGAGACAGGGAAAGGAGGCAGCCGGCAGCTTACCTGTCACGAGCTGCAGGTATCCAAGCGCCCTCCAGCTTCCCCCCCTCCCCCCCACCTCACCTGGATGCCGACATTTGCTGTTTTGCGCTCTGCGCATGCGCAGCATTCTGCACATGCGCAGAGGGCAAAACAAATGGCGGCGCCCAGGCGGCCCCCCCCGTCCCGCTTAAAAAAAAATATCTGGTCACTTTACAGTATGTGTAAATGAGGAACAGGACACAGAGTCCTGGTACAGATGGAAACTCTTTGTACATTAAAGCCCAATATAAGATATGCGGAGAGTGCTTACCTGAGTTTTGTTCTCAAGGTCTTGCTTGACTTTTCTTCAGGTGAAAATTCCATATTGTTCCCAATTTAAGGATACCATTTCTGAATGTTGACAGGATTTTGCGGAACTGTATTTATTTTATTTCCTCCCTTGTGAATTGTAACTGACTTGACCTATTCCCATTCTTATAGTGAAAAAGTGAGATCGATATCATAATAAATTATCATAATAATAACAATTTCCCCACATCATACTGTGCCAAAGAACAAGCCAAACACTCTATAAAGTTACAGTAGGAAGGAATTCAATTCATGTCAGTCCCCAAAGTCTTTCTTAAACTTCCAACATGGCTGGGGACATCTTATCTCAAGAGGAATATTGCTATTAGCCACCCAGAGTTATGAATTTGAGATTGGTAGTCACATAAATTAAATCAAGCAAACACGTTACAAAATATGGACTAAGGATGCAGAGTTATAAAGGCTAGCTCAGAGGTCTTCAAACTTGGCAACTTTAAGACTTGTGGACTTCAACTCCCAGAATTCTGGGAGTTGGAAGTCCACAAGTATTAAAGTTGCCAAATTTGAAGACCTCTGGGATAGCTGCTTTTCTTGATTTTCATTTGAATTGAGAAGCTGATTGAAATAACTATTGCTTAGACTTAGTTAAGGCTTTTTTCATGCTTGAGTAACTTTTTTAAAAGTAATGAATGAAATTTGAGAAAAACCTTGTGCTAATCTATTTTCAATCACCAGCAGATGTTCTCAGATGCTTATGGGGTTCCAAGTTCCAATGTACAGTCACTGGACCGTAAATGCTATAATGGTTAAAAAAAACCCTTATTTCTACATTGTTCTAAATTAATATATAAGATTTTGGCTCAATACTACTTGAGAACTAGAGTAGAGCAAAGCAGCAGTTATATCTTGCTTTCATTCATCAGATGGCCCGACTGGCTTACAGCATTGCACATATTAAAACTAAAGTTCTTGGACAATTTCTAGCTAAATTTAAAAGGGTAAAAATAAAATAACATTATTATGTGATTTTATTGTAAAATTAAAATAATTTGATAATGTAAATATAAATGATCCTATAAACAACCCTACCAATGACTGCATCTCTAACGATCCATCTGTTAAACTACTGAAGTTCGCAGATGACACAACAATGATCGGCCTCATTCGAGACAATGATGAATCTGCATACAGATGGGAGTTTGAACAACTAACCTTGTGGTGCGACCGGAATAATCTGGAACTGAATACACTCAAAACCGTTGAAATGGTGGTAGACTTTAGGAGAAACCTGCCCATACTTCCACCTCTTACAATACTAGACAACACAGTATCAACAGTAGAGACCTTCAAATTTCTAGGTTCTACCATATCGCAAGTTCTAAAATGGACACCTATCATCAAAAACATCATCAAAAAAGCACAACAAAGAATGTTCTTTCTGCGCCAACTCAGAAAGCTCAAACTGCCCAAGGAGCTGCTGATACAGTTCTACAGAGGAATTATTGAGTCTGTCATCTGCACCTCTATAACTGTCGGTTTGGTTCTGCAACCCAACAAGACAGCCACAGACTTCAGAGGATAATCAGAACTGCAGAAAAAACAATTACTGCCAACCTGCCTTCCATTGAGGACCTGTATACTGCACGAGTCAAAAAGAGGGCTGTGAAAATATTTACAGACACCTCACATCCTAGACACAAACTGTTTCAAGTCCTACCCTCAAAACGATGCTATAGAGCACTGCACACCAGAACAACTAGACACAAGAGCACTTTTCCCCCGAACGCCATCACTCTGCTAAACAAATAAGTCCCTCAACACTGTCAAAACTATTTACTAAGTCTGCACTATTATTAATCTTCTCATCGTTCCCATCACCCATCTCCTCCCACTAATGACTGTATGACTATAACTTTGTTGCTTGTATCCTTACAATTTATGTTGACTGGTTCCTAATATGATAGTTCCTAATATTTGTACCCGGACTATCATTAAGTGTTGTATCTTATGATTCTTGACGAACATATCTTTTCTTTTATGTACACTGAGAGCATATGCACCAAGACAAATTCCTTGTGTGTCCAATCACACTTGGCCAATAAAAAAATTATATTCTAAAGCGTAAGCAAAATATCTAATTATAGATCCCAAATATAATTGCTAACAAAGAAATGAAGGAATAATTGCTAACAGAAGTCTGAGTCTAATCTGCTGTTTTGCAAAACTTGGATATGTTATAAGTGACAGGATTTTTCTTATCTGATAGGAGAAAAGCCAAGATAACAGCATGTGAAGGATAGATTACAGCAAGGACAAGTTTGACTAGCAATAGGAAGTTTATTAGATTTTCCATATAGGAGTGCTGAGTGCATGCTGAATCTGGCCCTAAAACAGAGCCTTGATTGTGATGGAGTTCTAGATTAAGGTTCTAGCTTGGGGAAAAAATGCTCTTGCAAATGATGGACTGTGTTGGATGAATCATTGAAGCTAAAAAACAAACAAATCCCAAAGCAGAGGTGGGTTCCTCCCGGTTTGGATCAGTTCACCTGAACCGGTAGCGACCCGTTGGTGATGTCACCATGATGTCACGGAACTGGTCCGGTCAGTGCCGGTCCGTGGGCGCCGCCATCTTTTTTTTGGAATTTTTTTGGAAATTTTTAAAGAATTTTTTTTTAGAATTTTTTACGGTTTTTTTTCTTCTGCACATGTGCAGAAGCTGAGTTTATGGCACTATGCATGCGGTCGCCATCTTGTTATTGGCTTTTTTGGGGGGAATTTTAAAAAAAATTGAAATTTTTTTCTGCTTTTTTTCTTCTGCACATGCGCAGAAGCCAAGTTTCCGGCACTGTGCATGCGGTCGCCATCTTGTTTTTGGCGAGGATTTTTTGGGATTTTTTGCCACTGCGCATGCACATGCGTGAAGCGTGCGCACACCCACGTGGCGCGCCCAAGTGGCACGGGAGGAAGCAAACCGGCAGCGAGGTAAGTTAGAACCCACCCCTGCCCCAAAGGTAATGTTTAGCATATCTGCTTCAATATTCTGTGTTAGTAAGAAGACAAGCTTGTTCCTGTTAAATGTTTTTGAGTAGCCAGTATACGGATCACTAGGAAATCCCAGCTCTAGGCTAGATTGGGAAATTGAAAAATATCCTGGAAAAAGACAGTGGCAAATTGTAATTGCCAAGGAAACTACACAGATGTGCCTTTGAAGTTATTAGGAGCTAAGCTTAAAGGGGAAATTATTGACTGATTAGCATTATATCAGTCACAAAGTTAATAATGAATGGTTTCTGTCTCAGTAATGCAGAAAGTTTAATCTGATCATTATCTCACTGCCCTACCTCTTGAAAGGGAAAAAAAAGATATACTACAGCTAGTTAAGCTTGTCTTCTTACTGACACAAAATAACATAATCTCCATTGAAGCAGATATGCTAAACATTACCCTTGGTTTTTTAAAAAACTTTTTAAAGAGGTGGGTTTGGATATCAGCAGTGAGATAATGACCACTAGCAATAATGGAATGATTATAAGTGGGAGGTGGAATTTTATAATTCTGCAATAAACCCTTGTCTGGATATTCTTGTCCAAAAACAGTCCAGGATTTTTTTTAAAAAAAGAATTAAGTGCAATATTCTAGGGGAAAATCAATCTACCTCACCATTTTATAGAATGGTGTTTGTTTCCATTTTATTCTACTTGTGATGATCACCAATTGTTACATATAAAATAGGATTAAACACATGCATTGATTCCTTTATGAACATCTGGAGAGACAGCACAGACATGCATTTCTGATAGAGACTCACAGGTAGAGTAATATGTAGACCTACAGTAATTTATCTTGTTTCTGTTTTTTTGGGTGATGGTGGTCCATATACTGTTTATTATGTTTTGAGTAAAGGTGTTTTTAAAAATCTTTGATCAAGAATATATACACCATATACAGCTAAGGACTAATGATTCAACATACTGTATTTTATTTATTTATTTATTTATTTATTTATTTATTTATTTATTTATTTATTTATTTATTTATTTATTTGTGTATTTATTTATGTATTTATTTATTTATGTATTTATTTATTTATGTATTTATGTATTTATTTATTTATTTATTTATTTATTTATTTATTTATTTATTTATTTATTTATTTATTTATTTATTTATATATTTGTGAGTTATATACCGCTTCACAGTGCAAGCACTCTCTAAGCGGTTTACACCATTAAGCAATGTATATATTTACATGGCCCTCAACAATCTGGGTCCTCATTTTACCTACCTCGGAAGGATGGAAGGCTGAGTCAACCTTGAGCCGGTGAGATTTGAACCGCTGACCTGTGGATCACAGTCAGCTAAAGTGGCCTGCAGTACTGCCTCTAACCGCTGCGCCACCTCGGCTCTTTATTTATTTGACATCAATTCTCTCACCAAGTGAGAGGTCAGCAGCCTTCTTGACTCATGGCTATGCTTGAAGAACAGGTGGCAGCTATGACAAGGAGAGCCTTTGCACAGGTTTCTGTTGTTGTCAGCTATGCCTGTTCCTGGAAATGAAGACCCTTCAACTGACTACTCATGCCCTAGTTAGCTCATGAATGGATTACAGTAACACATTCTACATGGTGTTGTCCTTGAACAGCACCAAAAAACTACAGGTGATTGAAAGTGCATTAGCTTCCTAGGTACTCTCTGAGCTTGGTTATTTTATTTTCTTGCAGAAATTTCATTAGCCAAATAGGTAACATCATCAGTGTTCGAAGGGAGAGGCGTTCGCTCTCTGTTTATATATCAGTGGCTTGTCCTGTCAGTGTTGGTGGGAGTGTTCTTGGCAGTTTCTTGATTAGTGACTGTACTTTGCTATGCCAACTTGATATCATGATCCATAGGTTGCATTGGTTGCCCGTTGCTTTTCAAGTATAATTCAAGATGCTGGTTGTCACTTATAAAGTCCCTCATGGCATTAGCTTAGCTATTTGAGAAAATGTCTGTTTCCAATAGATTTTGTCAACCCTGTAAGATTGGGGATGCCCTGAAGCCATCCAATTAATCAACTTCAACTAGTGAAATCCCCAAAGTTCATCTTCATGTTTGTGGTGCTTCTTCTCTGGAACTGCATTCCCCCCAGAAATTTGCCTGGCTCTCATGCTACAAGGATGTATAAAACGTGCTGTATTCCCAGGTCTGGGGTTAGGTTGTTTGTAAAGCTGAAACTCTTTGTAAAGTACTGTAAACTATGAGATGGGTTTTCTCCCAGGCATATATATTTACAGTATTCTCCTTTTAATTTGTTTTTCTCTTTTTAATTAAGTACAGCAAGACATGTAGAGTCATTTTAGAATTAGGCATTCTTCTAATTAAACTTATGTAAAATAAATACATGCATAAATAATCCTTTTTTAAAAGCTTATTGTATTTTTGATTTGTTTTATATTGATTTTATAATATAGTTTTTATGTATTGTTAGCCCACACAGAGTTATTCTTTGTTTGTTAGCAGTCATATACAACGAACAAGTAACCCCCTACATGTTAAAAGCAATACAGAATGCGGAGTTATTTCTGATTCTTCTACTGAAATCAGAAGTTTTACATTATAGTTTTTAAATATAGAGAACCTTTTCAAATATTGATATAGAAAAGCAAATATCCTCCACCGTTAGTTAACATTTTTAAATCTCCCAACAGTGCCAGGATAAGTTGCAAAGAGAAGTCAATACATTCAGGAAGCTTATGTGTATTCACAACGCAAAGAAAAACAAGACTGAGTATTTGCTATTAGTCTGGCAAATATGAAAATTCATATAACTGAGTGAAGTCGGAGTGAACTTTACTTATCTCCCAACATCCAATAATGTTAACAGACATTTGTGCAGATGAGAGAACTATCTGCGCTTTTACACAAAACTACCAAAATGTGGCAGGCATCACTAGTTGTTCTTAAATCATTATTTAATGAATGTCATTGTTCGTCAGGGCTTTTCTATATGTGTACTCGCTTGAACATGTTGGCCTAATTAGAATGTGTGGCTTTCAAAAGAAAAGCTTATATGATGCATATAAAAATGCCATATAATACCAAATCCATGTCAATATAGGACCCCAACATTTGCCTAACAAAGAATACTTTACTGACCATGATGGTGCCAGTTCAGGGGCAACTTTAAGCATCATGCCAATAAGATACACATATCATGTCTCCTTTTCAACATAGAAACTCAGTTTACAAATACAAAATATTGTACAGCTTCATAAAGCTTTCCCACTGAAATAATGGGGATAGGAAACACACACACACACACACACACACACACTCAAGCATATATAGAACACTAAGTCAGGCTTTATGGTGACATGTAAAGAGTTTTAAAACGTGCTGTTCCCTCTTGAAAGCAATTTTGACATTCTTGTATTGTAATTCAGACATATCCAACTGAGCTTTATTGGCGTTACATCGAGAAATGCTGCATCAGGAAATTGATCTGTTTTAATTCTTCACTGACTTGATGTGAAAATATATAATGCAGGAAACAAATTTAGTAAAGAAGACATTTCAAATGGTAGAAGACAGGTGTTTATAAATTCAAATACATTTCTCATTGTTATTACAATGTTATGCTAAAAATACTAGCTGGCATAATGGGGAATTGCAATTGTTTAATGGGGGGCATATAAATCCCTTAATTAATAAATAATGCTGGATGAGATGCCTTACAGTCTGCTGAGAGGGATAATGTTGCAGAATGTATTGTAACAGAAAAGATATAATGATAGCCATGAGGAAACTCATTGCTGACAATTCAGAATCTGCCATTGTTAGGTCCTTACATTTTTGTTTTGCCCTATGCACTCTTCACAAAGTATATAAATGAGGAAACAGAAATATATTCCCCTGATCTTTGGGATGTCTGTGTCAAATTTCTTTTTGGCTGCTTAATAAACTGTCTTCATCCTAAAAACAATGGATTTATAATTCAGCCATAGGCTTTTCATCCACTAAATAATTTGTAAGACTTTCCTTGGATAACATAGAAATTTCATGTGAAATTACTCTTTTAGAAATAGGTCAAAGTATCTGCCTTCCTTCATCAATAAAAATAACAATAGTTGTGTAGATTCTACTGCCAAATGGCATTGATTTGTGTCATATTATCAAATGTACTGATAAATACATATAGAATACGTTACTCTTTAGCTATACATAAACCTGTAATAAGGGAAGGCAATTATCTATCTGTAGAAGGAATCTATAGAAGGAATTTGTGGAACCCTTTCTTTCTGTAGCATAGACGCTCCACAAGCTGTTATTGTTGTCATGGAGTTATCCATATGGCATCAAAGTCTGAGTGAATTTGGTTTATGCAAATTTAGGAATTAAGGTGAAAAACAACTCTAAATACTGAGTGGAGTGGGGGAGGAGATGAAAGAGAGAAAAAACCTGTACGACTTATTAGGCCTTAGCAGGGAGTCCAGAGGTGAAGGACTGGACCAACCAGGAGAAAGTTTTAGACCTCTGGAAGCTGTACGTAGGAGTTTTATCAAGATTTACAAAATTCCTTGAAAGATAGAAATGGACTGAGAGGATCTGACCAATCACAAACCAGGCTCAGCCTAGTGGATAGTGTATTCTAAAGTATATTCTTCCGTTCAGAAGTGCCAGTATATCTTAAATTCTTGACAAATTAGAAGTGCATAGTTGGTGTTCCAGAGTTCTGGAAAAGATAGGAAAGATCCAGTCTGAGGTATTTGGAAGAACCTGCATAATTTGGGTCTCCAACTAAACAGGTTATCTACTTCTGAGGTTACAAGAAGATTTTAGGTAGCATTATAAAAACCACTGCATTATGAAAACGGTTAAATGGAAGCTTTTTATATCCCTTGATATGCTTGCTTGCACATCCCCTGATTTACTGAATAAAAAAACAGACTCTGGCAGTCCTAGTTTTTCTTTCCTAAAAGTCTCTAAAACCAAGTTGAAAATTGTGTGCTGAAAGCTGAGAATGGCTCTAAAACTTATAAAACTTTTTAAAAGAAGAAGTCTTTAATGAGAGATTTTTTTTAACCTAAAGATAAAACTATCACTAGAGTACATTTCTATAAGTCCACTAAGAATCAAAATCTTACCACATCTGGCAGCATTTTCTGTGAATTTTCTCCTGTCCAGAGTAAGGATCTTCTCCACTTCTGGGGAAATATGTACTGTAATTCTCAGAGACTTTCCTGTTGGATTCGCGTGTAAAAGAAGGGGCGAGTCACAAGAAGAGTTTTATTGTCTATTAGTTAGAACCAATATGGACTGCCGGCAGGCTGCAGGGAAGCCGCTTTTAAGGGCTTCCCTGAAGTCTGCTAGCCACTGACAGCAGTTTATTTCTCCCGCTGCTAGATTAGCCAATCAGTGGAGGTTATGCAAATCGCTACTACGTACATCTGTACGTAACATTTCCCGAATTTCGAACATGAATTTTAATTAAAAGTTAGTCATATATGCTTGAATTTAGAGTCTTACAGCGGTAAGAGGAAAAGAAATTAATTGATAAGAAATTAATTGATAAGAAATCAGAGGTCCACTGCAGTGCTTGTTAGGTCCTTTCATTTTGCCATCTTGCTCCATTACTTCACCTTCCATTTAAGTATGTAAATATCTGAACATAAAATGTCCGACTTGGCATCTAGACTCAGGAAATGGATATTTAAAGAGGGGATAATTGTTATGTTCTGAGGAACTGGGAGAAGTCTTCACTCCAGTCCGACCAGGAACTTTGAGCAGGTAAAATCTGATTGGCTCTCTGCCAGTCCAGTGCTCTATTTAAACCCCTGCCATGATCCCAACTTTTGCTGGAGTTGTCACTGTAACCTAATAAAGAGCTGAAGTCACAAGCCTCGCCTCCAGATTCATGATAACTGAGATGTAACAATAATCATTGGTGAATTCATACTAGAAAATGTAGAATGCAATAACCATGAACAGGACCATTCTGCTGCGCCCCATAGTAGAATAATCTGCCAGAAAACATGTAGCAAAGAGGACTTGCGTTCAGCACATAATAATATTACGGTTTGACTTACCATGATTTCCTAACCCAGGCTACAGATCAAGTAGTTTAAGATAATGAAGGAAAAGTAATTTAACTGCAGTCTATAACCAATGCTTGCTGCAGATTACTAGCTATTACAAAAGGCCAGAAGGTCCCCTGAACTAGCATGCATAGTTTGCTTGGGATTAATTAGTCATTACTTTCCCAAGAAATTGCAAGAACTGCTATTATATCTCTGCTGATTCAGCATTATTTTTCACACACTTTGGGTGATGAGTACTTGAGGACAAATACGTTTTCTTGTAACATTTGTAAGGCAAGGGCAATTTACAAGGGAAAACATTTTAATCAATATGGACAATAAATAGGGACAAAATTTCATTAAATTTGTGTTACACTGTAGAATTTTTCAAAGCTCTTTTAAATACTAGTAACCTAATAAAATATGTACTTTAATTTTCTGGTGTTTTGCAAGAAGAAACCTAGCACTTGAATTCATTTCATATGTTGCTTCAATTTACATGCATTAAAAAATTCAGAATAAACCGACTGCAGAACTCATTGTGAAGATTAATTGGGTGATTTCTTCACTATCTTCAAAAACTTTCAACAAAAAGGACCAACTAATTGAACAATGCAGCAATGATGGTAGCACATACTAATTTGTTTACAATCCCAGATGAGAAAGATTGCAATTTATGTGGTGTAATTTTAACAGAGTATAATAACACCTACCCTTATTGTTAATTCTTGATGACTTGTTAAAATAAGTTTGCTCATTCTTTCAAGAGATGTTTGTCAAGTTCACAATCTGGATAATTTCTTCAGAGGTTTTTTTAAAAAGATGTTCAGAAAAAAAAGTACTTTGTATTAAGAGTTTTACATGACACTAATGAAATTCCCTTGCTGTTAAATGAGGTAGATATCTGTTCTTCAAATATTGTTAAAGTTTAATGACTTGATATATCCTAAATATTTTAAAAAGGAATGATTGAACTAAATTCACTGGAAATCAGGTGGTACTTTCATCCATCCCTTTTCCAAAATAAATTCAGAAGTCATAGGATTGCCATCTATAATTAAAACCTCTAGTTCCATAAAACCCTCTATCTTGCAATTCTTTATATTGAGCAGATTTATGCTCATGGTTAAAAAGGATGGTTAGGAAATGGTAGAAGAAATGATGGGGTATGTTTTTCAATGTGTAAAATAATTTTTATATATGGATTTGAGATGACTGCTTTAGATATTTACTATTAGTATAATGCTTGCTCAGTTTGTCCTGGGGGAATGTTGTATTGTATTTTTCACCCAAGGCACAGTAGGTATGGGAATGTAGCCTGTAACCATTGGTGCTTCCTAAAGAAATTGTGTTTTTACTGGACCCATAAAGTAAACACATGATAGCAGGAAAAATGTGTTTGAGGTAAGGAGGATTTGTGGAATACCACCGCCTGTTTTGAAGTCCTTTCTCATACCTCATACATTGTATTGTTCAATATTAAGACAAAGATAATGCAAACCAACTTATTTGGTGAACTTATTGTTGATAGCAAAGAAGTTGGTACATAGTTTTGTTTTCCCAGCTTCAATAATAGATAATGTGTTGGAAAGCAAAGAATAGATTAATCCTAGATAAGATCTAGGAATGCTAAAATTTAGAAAATTATAAAAGGTAAGGATGTGGTTAAAGCAATGGCTTTTCCAGGGATGACGTATTGAAAGCTAAAAAGGGAAACAGAATAACTGAAAGAAGATATGTAGTTTTAAGTTGTGGCTGCTAAGATAGCACATACTCCAACAAAAGCCAGTCAGTTGATACTGAATGAAGATTACAAGATCAACTGGCAGTAATTAACCTGCTTTGGGTATGAGATATGAGTAAGTTATGGGCTACAGAAAATAACATTAGGTAGCTATAGTTGAGGGAAATAGAAGGGAAGGACAGTAGATAAGTGAATGAATGGAATCAGGATGATACTTGGAAGAACTACAGATTATCAAGATGGATACATAAAGAGGGCAGGTATTTGTCCATATACTTGCTAATTCAATGCCACCTACACTACATAAAGAAACAAGTCCTTGTCAAATGTGGAATCAATGCAATCATTTGTAAAAATTGAAGATGATTGCAGGGTGAATTCAAACAACTTTGTGAGGTCTTGAGCAATGGAACTAAAAGTGTTGTGAAAAAGTCATTGGAGAGCCATTTTTGCAGAGATCCTAAAGGCTGATTTACATATTTGTAAATCACTGATTCCATATTTCATTCTTATTGGAAACAGATTCATATGCAGTCAAACAGGTCTAACCAACCAACTGAATAATTTGACCCCCTAGGATACTATTATGGGATTTTCCCCTCCCTTTTCAAAATGTATAACTTATCTTTTGCAACAAGATAGTACCCTTTTCTGGGGTGGAGAGAATACAAAATCATTTTTATTTTATTTTTGGTCTATAATTTATCATCTGATAATCTGAAGACTAAATCAATTTTCCAGTCAAGAATTCTATTGCTTCACAGTTCTCGTTCACATGGAATTGTATTTCAACAGGACAAGGATAAGTGATCAATGGACTACAAGTTCCACAACTTTTTGTAAATATCCTTGCTGGTGGAGGCGGATCGAAGTTAAATATCTTGGAGGCATATGCTTGGCTACTCTTCCATAAATTCTTTTTTCTATTCCAGATACCTGATGTCCTCCAGTTCTGTTGGTACTGCAGCTTCCAAATTCTAACTATCTCTCAACAGCTTTAGATTGAAAAGGGGTCATAATGAGCAGAAGGAAATTCATTCATTGTAGTGTTTAAACATGGGAGAAGGAGAGAAGGAAAGTCTAATTAGAATCAACTTTAATTCCTGGTTAGTTCTTATCAGTGGTGAAATGTTCCCGGTTCGGCCCGGTTCGGCCCAATAGGTAGCGGCGGCAATGGGTGGTTCGGACAACCGGTAGCGGCGGCAGTGCGGGGCTCCGCCCACCCACCCGACATAATCACTTCCTGGTTTTTAACCCTCTGTGCATGCTCAAAGCCTTCTCTGCATGCACAGATGGTCAAAAATCAGACCCGAACGGTTCAGAAGCATGCACTTCCGAACCGGTAGGGAAGGTAAGTAGATTTCACTGCTGGTTCTTATACATGTACTTTTCTTGGAAACAATAATGAAAAAGCTTTCTGTTGTCTTCTTCTAGATCCTTAACAAAATAAGAACTTTTCGGTGTGGCTTTCAGCCCTAATTCTAATTAAATTCTGACCCCTCTCAGCTTTTCAAGTTCTACCAAGGTCATATGCCCAAATCCTTGTTTAGCGATTTAATATTCACTAAGCAGCTTCTCAGATGAGCCTGACAGAGTACCTTCTTTTACTCACAGGGTGGCTCTGAGGTTAAATGAACTGAATAATGTGTAATAATAGATATAATGACAAATAGAGTCAACAGCTGTGACAATAAAAAATATGTTTAAAGTATCTGGCACTTGCATATATCTGGTGGTGCTAGATTAATTAGATCAGGCCTGTATATCATGGGATCCACTGAGCAAAATAACTTCATCTGTCATGTATCCTCAGACTATCAGGGGATTAACAAATGTCCTACTTTATTGCCTGACTAGAACAGCAAAAACAAGGCAATTACAGTCCAGATAATATATGTCTGTTACTCTGCTTCACTCAGTGGCTCATAGATTTTGCAGGCCAGAGGAAGATGCCTTTTCAAAACGTTTGTATCCCACATCACATCAATTCTCCATCTCGTCCAATCCCTTCTGGGCCCAGGCATCCATCCTCACTTCATCGCCAATCTCTTTTTAAGGAATTTCTAAATCTAAAACTTCTGTTCAAGGACTGGGTCTAGGACAACTCACCATGGCAACTTGCCACAGGACAACTTGCCATGGGACAATTCAATGTAATTCACTTTAATTGTTTCATTCAGTTACTTTTATTATTGGTGACCACGGTTTCGTCAAAAGTATTGTAACTCTGGATTGAAATACAAATCCAGATTGTATATTTCTGGATTGATTTTATTGTATTATTATTCCCCATGGTTCTTTTGAAATTATTTAACTTTTTTATTTGTTGACTTGTCCCACAGTGAGTTGTCCTGAGATGAATTGGTTGAGGCGAGTGGGCCAAGATGAGTTGACTACAGCAGGTTGGTCGTGGTAAGTTGTTCCATTTTGCTTTGTTCAAAGGGCACAAAGGGCACAATGTGATTTGGAGAACCTACTGGAACCCTTTAAACCACGGGTGTCAAACTCGCGGCGTCACGTTGCCATCATGTGATGTATCACGACGTTTTTCCCCTTCGTGGAGCTGGGGTGCGAGTGGCCTACACATGAGGCATCCGGCCCATGCACCAACAGTTTGACACCCCTGCTTTAAACCATATGTATCATTTTTTTGTAGACAATACCAGCAATTGTGAAAATTCAGGAAAAGATAAAGTGGCTTTAAGATGTTTTCAACAAGTATACTGACAGAAGCTCCAAGGGCATTTTGCCATTAGAAGCCACGTCTTGAATCCAAAGCCCTAAATTGTGGTATTGCTGAGTAATTAAGGCTCTAGATAAACTATACCTTATAGTTTATAACTATAACTTAACTATATTAAGGTAGGGAAAGGAAATAGTGAATTCTGTGATAAAAATAATTCTGAATTAAAATCATAGCCATTTCCTTTTTCTCTCATAGTTTATCATCCTTTAATTTGGAAATATCTGACATTCTTCCCCCCCCCTATACAACTAGTAACTGTACCCTCTTTACCATTCTAAAATAACCCTTTTCAAAAAATAAAATCTTAACAGGCCTCTGATATTAGATTTTTCATACTTGAGGAAATAAATAACTACATCTTTCATGAAAAAGTGCTAAACCTCTAAACAGGTTATTCTATAAGCCATTACTCATTAAATACTTGATTCTAAGTTAAGAACTCTTTATGTTTGCAAATTGGATTTTAGTTTTAGCAATTGTTTTCTATAGAATCGTGTATGCTTTCCAGGTAGTACTTTTTAATGTAAAAGGAAGATTAAAATAATAGCTAATTTGAGAAGGATAATAAAATGAATTATGGATCATTGTAACCGGTTTCTCCCCTTGTAATATTAAGTTATTCTACTATACTTGCTTGTATTGGTAAAGTTACTGTGACATTGTAATATATACCTTTATTTATTTACTAAGCTGCAAGGTCTAATAGCCACGCACCTTTGCCAGGCTCCTTTATTGCAAGCTGGGAAGATTATTAATATGAACTGAAGGCATTTTATGTAGCCAAAAATCTATACAGTTTTCCTTTCTACCATGCATATTATTATGATATAATTAGCTGCTTCTTTTTTAGAAGGTAGCATTTTTCATGATATGACTGGCTTTGATGGCAAACATGGTGATTAAATACCTAGCAGTTAGGAAGTAAAATGGGGTCACACAAAATTAAAGTATGGTTTATTCATATACTGTATGAAGCATGCAGAAAACTAGATATTTGCAAGTTAGTCTTTGCAAGTTAGAAAGGTCTAAGACAGGGGTAGGCAAAGTTGGTTCTTCTATGACTCGTGGACTTCAACTCCCAGAATTCCTAAGCTAGCATGATTGGCTCAGAAATTCTGGGAGTTGAAGTCCACGAGTCATAGAAGAGCCAACTTTGCCTACCCCTGGTCTAAGAGAACCTTGTGAGTTTTCATGAGGTACAATTTTCTCACAATATCCAAAGCATCCCAAACAACTGTTTCCTCCTTGAGCAGAATCATCCAGCACATGGCCATGAAAGTCCCCCCCCCACGTTTTATTTGTTTTATTCAAATAACAATCAATTTTCATCAAACAGTGTGTATTCTGGGTACAATTATATTGAAATAGTCATATTTATACATCTTCCTTATCTTTAGTCATCATCATCATATTAATAATATAATAACATTCTAATATAACATTTAACATCCTCTTCTTTAACAATTCTCTTCTATACCATTCCCTCCCTCTAACTTCTGTTTCTGTTATCTAACCATTGATAAAATGTGTTCCATATCAAAAAATATTCAGTTTCTTCTTTATCCTTAATAGCAAGTGTTAATCTATCCATTTCTGCACACTCTAATATTTTTTTAATTACATTCTCCTCAGACGGAGTCTCATCACTTTTCCATTGTTGTGCAAATACAATTCTAGTTGCCGTTAATATATGCAGAATCAAGTATGCAGTCTTTTTATCATATTTTTCTGGTAGAATACCCAACAAAAATATCTCTGGTTTCAAGTCTATATGTAGTTTTGTCTTTTTTTCCAGCCATGTATGTATTTTTGTCCAATATTTTCTTGCTCTTGGGCATGTCCACCACATGTGATAGTATGAGCCAGATGTTTGATTACACTTCCAACATTTATCTGATCTATCTTTAAACATTCTTGTCAGTCTTGCCAGTGCAAAATGCCATCTATAAATGGCATATGTGTATCACAACTGAAGTGTTAAAGCGCTTCAAAAAGGATAGGCTCTCCGTCTCTACAGAGCATCAGAGGTCAGCCTTGTTCACTGCTTTGCTTTGACACGAATTGCATTGAGAGAAGCTACTTTTGATTAGTGGAACGTCAAGGTCTCTGCACCGCCCAGATACCATCAGAAGCACTATGGTGCTTCATTGAACCATCACTGAAACAAAGCACTCCTTGAGGACCTACTCAGCCCTGTCCTTTATAGCAGCAGAGAAACAGCTCATCAAGAAAACTGGAAGGTGCTTTACCCCCTCGTTTTGCAGCAGCCATTCCATCTGGCCTCAAGAAAGGCAACGATTGAGATCGGTAGTAAGATTACTCCATCAGTTTGACAAAGCAAGGAGTCCCTTGGCTCCTCTTCTCTCTGCATTTCCTTCTGTTCCTGTTAGTCATTGTAATAACCCTGTAACTTTCAGAGGTGGTGCCTCTGCTCCTTTCTTACTTACCTGTCTTTCTCCCTGTACCTTTTCTTTGTTTGGGGGGGAGGCTTTTGGATTTGACAAACTGGGATTGTCTGGATTGTGGTTGATTTGTGAGAGATATTTTGCTGGGAGAGGAGAGTAAAATGTGGTTCATATTTCATATTTACCAATAGAAAGATGAGGCATTTTCTCCCCCCCTCCCCCCTCCGTAATCTCATGGTGATAAAGCTAAAAGAAGCTGCTGAAAACTAAGGAATTAGCATGAAGTAGAAATGGCTGCTGAAGCAAAGCATCCATGCTTTGGAAGATTAGCTGAATCAGTGCTTTGGAAGGCCCTCTTTGCCTTGCAAATTTAATCCTTTTTCTATTGCCGAAGCAGGATTTTTCTTTTCTCATTCTTTCCCTGCTAAGTAATCACTTCCTTGACATCCTCTGCACCAGTTAAATCTTCCTGTCTCCTCCCAGTGTGGTTTCTGCTTCTTTTTAAACTATCTCTATCTTGTTTTCGTCTTCTTTTTTTGTTGTTTTTTTTACTGAAAGGAGAGTGCTGAGTGTATATGGATAGACTTGAATATTTATATGAGAAAGAATGATAGATATACAGAGGCTGGGATCAATCAATTTGGTAAATGTGATGCTTTATTTTACAGAAATTAACTTTAACTAGTCATTATTAATCCAATAATATAAACATATTCTTTCAGCTTCGGGCTATTTTTGGAAGGGAGAAATCACCAAGATGAGTTTTGCTTGCTTAACAATGCAGGAAGCTGGGCATTGAACAGCATATATATTTTTTCTGCTTACTCCTTGGGGTATGACAGGGGTGGGTTGCTCACTTACCTTGCTACCGGTGCGCTGTGCGCGCATCACCATGTTTTGTGCGTGTATGCAATTGCTACGCGTGCGTGCCCCCTCGCACGATTTTGCTTTCGCGCATGCGTGGAAGCAAAATTGCACCCAGAAATTCGCAAAAAAGATGGCGGCTCCTAGGGACCGGCAACCGACCGCACCGGGTTGGTAGCCCCTTGATGATGTCACCAGCCCACTGCTATCGGTGTGATAGAGTGGACCGCACCGGTAGGAACCCACCACTGGGGTATGAGTCTATATGTACTGCATGTCTATATGTACTATATGTATGTGTGAGGAATCATTCCATTCTGTACAGTATGGAAAATACATATAAAAGTATTAACCTCTGCTCTATGTCAAAGATGATTTTCATCTGAATTAATGATTGGATTACACCAAACATGTTTTGAATCCTTAATGAAATTTGCTGAGATCAGGACTTCATGATTGTTTTGTTAAAATTCAGTGTTACAACTCATCAAATTCTATAAGAATTGAAAGTCTTACATAAAACTGAAGGACAGATGTTCCTAAACTACTTATCCACAACTTTCTTTCCTATCATCTCTTACCTAATTGGAATCTGTTTTATTATCCTGATTTCAGTGTTCTGGGTGAATTACCAGAACTACCACATCTCAGCAGCTTACAATAAAAACAATAAAATCAAACACTAACACAGTTAAAACAGCAAGTTAAACAAATAAAAACGAGCAACATGTGTAAATTGATAATTAACACTGACCATTAAATCAGCAGTTTAAAAAGCTTGTTCAAAACCTCTTTTCAAAATGAATGCCAAGGCTCAGCCCCTTGTCTCTGTAGGAGAGGCATTCCAAAGAGCTAGGGAGTTGTCAGAGTAGACTTTATCCCAAGTAGCTACCAGCTGAATTCTTGCTAATTGTAAATGAACCTTCTTGGATGACTGCAAAAAGTGTATATTTATACAGAAAGGAGTAGCACTTCAAGATCACATGAAATGTTAATACACTTTATAATGCTTTGGTAAGACCACACTTGGAATATTGTTTCCAGTTGTGGTCACCACCATATAAAAAAGATGCTGAAGCTCTAGAGCAGTGTTTCTCAACCTTGGTAGTTTGAAGATGTGTGGACTTCAACTCCCAGAATTCCCCAGCCAGCGTTGCTGGCTGTGGAATTCTAGGAGTTGAAGTCCACACATCTTCAAACTGCCAAGGTTGAGAAACACTGCTCTAGAGACAGTGCAGAGAAGAGAAACAACAAAGATGATTAGGGGACTGAAGGCTAAAATATATGAAGAACAGTTGGGTAAGCCACAAAGAAGAGGGGGTCAACCTATTCTCCAAAGCACCTGAAGGCAAGACCAGAAGCAATGGATGGAAGCTAATCAAGGAGAAAACCAACCTAGAACTAAGAATAAATTTCCTTACAGTTAGAACAATTAATCAGTGGAACAAGTTGCTTCCAGAAGTTGTGGGTGCTCCAACCCTGGCAGTTTTAAGAAGAGATTGGACAACTATTTGTCTGAAATAGCATAGGGTTGGACTAGAAGACCTTCAAGGTGCCTTCCAAATCTGTTATTCTGAGTGTTTTCTCAAATAGACTTGTCCCAAGCCTTATAATGTAAGGCACTATATAATTTTATCCAATAATAATTTAGCAGCCACTGTAATCCTTTAATTCTAAAGAGATTTCATCTCTTTGTGTTCTTTTCATATCACCTTGCCCACTGAGTTTCGTGTCAGTTGAAATTTCCAAATTACATGTAAAGGCAGTCCCATATAGAGCACATTACGGAACTTAAGTCTGGAGATTATTAGCATTAACACCACTATGGTGTTTAAACTATATTTTCTTCCAGATAGTGATGGAATTGGCCTATCAGGCAAAGCTGTTAAAAGGTATCCCTGGCTCTTCCATCAATTAGGAAATGAGAGTTTTGAGTTCAACAGCACCCCCCAAAATGCATACCTGTTACCTATGAAATAGTGTAACCTCATTCAAGGCCAGCAGAACTATTATTTCTTTGAAATTATGGGCTTCATATCAAGTATTTCCATCTAATCTGAGTTCAGTTTATTATTTGTCATCCAATCCATACTGATTGCAAACTAGCATTTAGGGATACACCATTATCCCTAGAGATACGGTGGCAAAATGAAGTACCATCAGCACACTGATAGCATTCAGTTCCATATCTTCTGATTATTTTCCCTAGTGGGTATAATGTGAATACTTAAAAGCATTAGACTAAACAGAGTCTCAAAGGACACCATTTAATTGTTCCTATTTCAATGAGAAGCCGTCTCCAAGCTATATGAGCTCAAATCAATTTGCAAAATAGGAACAGAACTGGACAACTAAAAATTTCAGAAGGTTATACAGAAGACCTTGAAAGATGACGAGAAATTTTAAAGTGTACGAAAATAGAACTCTTTTGTTTATTCACAAGCAGATTTAATCCATTTGGTCAGCCAAGTCATAGTGATGTAAGCCATTTTGAAGCCAATTTGAAATGGGTAAAAACCAGTGGTGGGATTCAATTTTTTTAACAAAAGGTTCTGCGCCCTAATGACTGGCCGGGTAGGTCATGTGACTGGATGGGCATGGCTGGGAGGTCATGGGACTGGGTGGGCATGGTCAACTCAACATCACTCACATCAAGGGGTGCCTCGCCTGGCCACTCCCCTCCCAGCCACTCCTTGTCATGCCCGGCCTCAACGTATCTATAGTTCTGTAAAAACGTTGTTCACTTTTTTTTTTACTTTATTATCTGATTCTACATACCCTGTTTCCCCCAAAATAAGACATCCCCTGATAATAAGCCCAATAGGGCTTTTGAGTGCATGGCAATAAGGCCAAGCACTTATTTCAGGTTCAAAAAAAAAAACACAGGGTCTTATTTTCGGGGAAACATGGTACTATAGATGTACTTTCATGGACCACTGAAAGGAGGCTCACATGCTTTGCCCAAGAGTGTGATAGGCAGGTCACAAAACAGGCTTTTGAGGGGCTGCCACAAAGAAGGGGGGCAATGTATTTTCCAAAGAAGCAGAAGGCAAAACAAGAAGCAATGGATGGAAACTGAACAAAGAGAGAAGCAACCTAAAACTAAGGAGAAACTTCCTGACAGTGAGAACAATTAACCAGTGGAACTGCTTATCTTCAGAGGTTCTGGGTGCTCCAACACGGGAGGTTTTTAAGAAAACACTGGACAGCCATTTCTCTGAAATGGTATAGGGTCCCCCCCAAGGACCCTTCTAAGTGTTATTCTGCTATTCTGACACCTTTCCCAGGCCCTGCACTCAGATTTTGGCATCCTCAGTTTTCCTGCCTGAGCAGGGGGTTGGACTAGAAGACCTCCAAAGTCCCTTTCAACTCTGTTATTCATCCAAGGCTTTGCTCCCAGGAAGGGCTCCATCATGGAGAGCTGTGTGCCCAGACCAGGTGCTTTGTCTCAGGCCTTGAGAAGCGGTAGAAGGGAGAGGGAGAGAAGCGGTAGGAGGCAGAGGGAGAGAAGTGATAGGAGGCAAAGGATGAGAGAAACGGGAGGCTTCCCTTCCCAGCCCCACTTCCCCGAGGGGGCGCCTGGCTGCACTTACCTCTGACTCGAGACTTCTGCTGCTGGAGAGAGCGGGAGCAGACTGAGGCAGCTGGGCGAGTCTAGTCTAGGCGAGCGAGGAGGAGCGGAGATTGATGAAGGAAGGCAGTGATAGGCTGCGGCAGAAGGCAGGCAAGCTGGCTGGGCTATGTGGGAGGCAACTAGGCCGGGACTTGGGCCTTGCTCATAGGCTCACTCAGGCAGATCAGGGCCGCTCAGCTGGGCCACAGAGAGAGCGCCGTGTGGGATGCAGCTGCGGCGGAAGGCAGGCAAGCTGGCTGGGCCATGTGGGAGGCAGCTAGGCCGGGACTCGGGCCTTGCTCACAGGCTCACCCAAGCAGATCAGGGCCACTCAGCTGGGCTATGGGGAGAGCGCCGCATGGGATGTAGCCGCGTTGGAAGGCAGGCAAGCTGGCTGGCCCGCAGAGACCGTGTGAGCGAGGCAAGCGAGGCAAGCGAGGAGCCAGACAGATAGCAGCAGCAGCAGCAGCAGCAATGGGGCACCCCATTTGATGTTGATGATTTGGATGTTGCGATCACAGGGAATGTCATGAACCAAGACAGATTTGCCTCTCAAAAGAAAACCAAGGGCTGGGTACCAGTCACTCTCAGAAAAACTAATTCCATTGATTTTTTTTGTTGCCAAGCAACAGAGTCTTTATATCAAATCCAGAAAGCTAAGGTGCATATGGTGTTGGAAGAGGGAAGGATACAAAGGCCCAGAATAATTATTGGACCTGGTCCTCTTGTGTATCCTACTGCAGTTCCTACTTTATTCTTTTTCAACATGTAGGACATATGTCAGGTAGGCCAGACAGAGACTCAGATTTTTGTTATTGGACCATTTCTTTTAGGTTATATAATAGCTCTTTCTCCCATTTCCCAAGATTATTCTCACAGCCCTTTCAACCTCATTACACTCAGAGATCAACATCTGTGTTGAAAGACAATATCAGTGACAAACTCAAGTCTTTAGCTAAAGTAACTATTCTCACCCTGGTGTCCTGGAGATATTTTGGCTAATTCCTATGATGGTCCCTGCCCCAAAATGATATTTTTCTTCTTTCCCAGAGTTTTTTTTAAACATTTCTTGGACTAATGCTAAAGTAATCTCAGACTCATTTCTCAGAAATGAACTGAATTATCCATTTTTTTTTACAAATACTAGTCTTTCTAAAGGTGAAGTTCTTAGCTGTAACCCCGTAAATTTATTGACAAGTCAGGGCTTAATCTAAACTGTAATCAATCAAAACTGCAAAGCAATAAACTATTTCCAGAAGATATGAAGAAATATCAGGTCATCACATGAAATAAGATTAATCGCAGGACATAAATATGATAATTGAATAGTAACAAGAATTCACTCAAAAGATCATTTCATTATTTCATTTATTAACTATATAAAGCATATGGGAAAACTTCTTCAATTAATGTCAATGTTACTGCAGTTGTGTAAACATTCCTCTCACATAGTTTTTTGACATCCTCTGTGGAGCTCAATTTACAGAAAAAGGTAAAGGACAAGCTGTTCTACTGAAGGTGCCAACCAGCTGGCCAAATTTAGCTCATCTGGCAAGTGTTTCATTTGTGAATGCCAGTACAGATTCCAAACTCACGAAAACCCTCCTGACTATTGAGCTGAATGTGTCTTGGCACAACATAAACCAAGTGATTGCTGATTTTGGAGCAAAAGAAATGGCATGAAACACTAATGGCAATTTGAGGGTGCATAAAAGAGTGTCCAGAAAACTGGCATAAAGCTCTAAATCAAAATTAATTTTTCTCTAGGCGTCTAGAAATTCAAAGAGTTCCATCTTCAAGCATTTGATTCTGAAAGTATAACTTTGGTATTCACTCAATGTGCAGCTTAAAAAATGAATGGAAAAAATACTGCTTTTCCAAGATTTGGAATAATTTATAACAAAACAATATATACTCTGTGCATGCATGTGTGTTTATATGTGTATATACATATACATCTATACATACATATAAACACACACACATGCATACACATGGAGTCTAACCACAATAATGAGAGATGGCAATTAACTTACACAAACATTCCTTGCAACAATACATGCAGTTCATTTGAACTAAAAATGTTAATACTTGAAGAAAACAACACCAATTCATTTTTATATCATTTTACCTATGGATCAAATACTTAATTGAATTACAGGATAAAAATAGGCCAGATACTTTAGAAAAACATTGGGGGGGGAATGGATGTGAAGATTTCATTAGCAATAGCAATAACACTTAGACTTATATACTGCTTCACAGTGCTTTACAGCCTTCTCTAAGCAGTTTACAGAGTCAGCATATATAGAACATCTGGGTCCTCATTTTACTGACCTTGGAAGGACGGAAGGCTGAGTCAACCTTGAGCCGGTAAGAATCGAACTGCCAAACTGCTGGTAGCTGGCAGTCAGCAGAAGTAGCCTGCAGTACTGCATTCTAACCACTGCACCACCACGGCTCTTAATAGCAAATCTTGTTACACTTAGATCCCACTAAAATCTATCATATAGAAACCATGGCTTTCTTATCTTCCATGTCATCTTCATGTCAAAGGCACCTATGGTCAATCCATATACGGTATGTAAGATCCACTCTCTTTTGACTATTATATTTCTAAGTCAAAAATACTTCTGGATTCTTATTTTTTAAAAAAATTATGAACATTAAAACAACTAAACAAAGGTGGATCTGGATAGAAATTGAATGGGGGAACCCCAGAGAATTCCAGGACTTAGGCTAGACTAGGAAATCAAAGGACAATAGCACTTAGCAATAGCACTTAGACTTATATACCGCTTCATAGTGCTTTACAGCCCTCTCTAAGCGGTTTACAGAGTTCAGCATATTGCCCCCAACAATCTGGGTCCTCATTTTACCGACCTCGGAAGGATGGAAGGCTGAGTCAACCTGAACTCCCCTTTCTAAAAAGAATGGAGCAGTACTATTTGGTATAGCCACTTCCAGGTGAACTGAAATATTTGTATTCTGTCTGGGCTTTGATCCACTTGGGTCTTGATCTGGACACAGACCAGTAATGAGTCAGGCAGAGCTAGTTTCAGATAGAAAAATATTATTTATTTATTTGTTTGTTTGTTTGTCAAACGTGTACAAGATAGCAGGTATGGGTATAAACATAAACATAAACAAAGTAAATACAGATAAATGAGGACAATAGGACAGTAGGAGAGGGACTGTAGGCACACTGGTGTGCTTATGCACGCCCCTTACAGAACTCTTAGGAATGGGGTGAGGTCGACAGTAAACAGTCTAAGGTTAAAGTTTTGGGGGTTTGGGGAAGAAACCATAGAGTCAGGTAGTGAATTCCAGGCATTGATCACTCTGTTGCTGAAGTCCTATTTTCTGCAGTGGGGTTTGGAGCGGTTTACATTAAGTTTGAATCTATTGTGTGCTCATGTATTGTTGTGGTTGAAGCTGAAGTAGTCATTGACAGGTAGGACCTTGTGGCAGATAATTTTATGAACTACATTTAGATTGGTTCGAAGGCGATGTAGTTGTCTAGCCCAAGATTTCAAGTCTGATGGAATAAGGTATTCTGTTGCGAGTGGAGGAGTGAAGGACTGTTCTCATGAAATATTTTTGGATTCTCTCGATTGTATTAATGTCCGATATGCAGTGTGGGTTCCAGACAGGTGAGCTGTATTCGAGAATTGGTCTAGCGAATGTTTTGTATGCTCTAGTTAGCAGTGTAATATTGCCAGAGAAGAAGCTATGCAAGATTAGCTTGACTACTATTAGTGCCTTTTTGGCAATGTTGTTATAGTGGGCTTTGGCACTTAGATAATTAGATATGAGTACTCCAAGATCCTTGACAGAATGAGGGTATTGTTATTGTTATTGTTATTGTTATTGTTATTGTTGTTGTTGTTATTATTATTGTTATTATTATTATTGTTATTGTTATTGTTGTTGTTATTATTGTTATTGTTATTATTATTATTATTATTATTATTATTATTATTATTATTATTATTATTATTATTATTATTATTATTATTATTATTATTATTATTATTATTATTATTATTATTAATATCCCTTGGTGGCAATGTATGGCTAATTGGAAGTAAGGGAAGGGAAGCATTAAGATAATTTGAGGAGAGTCTGGAGAAATTAGTTGAATTCACCATGTTCAGTGATCCACAGCCAAGGCAACTGATTATATATACATTATAGTGAGTGACCAGAAAATTCAACAGTTGACCTCATAAAAGAATAAAAATCAGAATGCAGGAAGGCAAAGCACAGGGAAGAAAGTATTACCTAGAAAGTACAATTAAATGCCTAAAGTCTGAGATATTTCTAAGGCATCAACCAGAACACATATGACATGTGCTGCAGTACAGGGTATCAGAATATTAAAAGTAGAACTTAAGTGCTAAAAACACCTGTTGCTGTATTACAATTCTCGCTTTGGGAAATCTCAGGGCTATGAGGCTGTTGCCTGACTAACAATTCTGATATGAGTCACTTTCAATTCTGCTGACAATTCACTACTCCAGAACTAAAATTATGATCTTTTCAAGTAGATCGAGACATTGTAAATTTGATGGCAGATAAATAATCATAGTATAGACCAAGTTTCATTCTTTAAATATCTCAGCATAATATTCCAACAATCAGGCATTGGGTGGAAACAAATCTATCTCTGATAAGGGCACAATATAGGTAGTTCTCGACTTACAATGGTTCATTTAGTGACTGTTCAAAGTTACAACGGCACTGAAAAACATGACTTATTACCATTTTTCACACTTACAATCATTGCAGCATCCCCAGGGTCACGTGATCAAAATTCAGATGCTTGGCAACTGGTTCATATTTATGACCGTTGCTGGGTCCCAAAGTCATGTGATCCCCTTTTGCGACCTTCTGACAAGGAAAGTCAATGGGGAAGCCAGATTCACTTAACAATCGGGTTATTAACTTATCAATTGCAATGATTCACTTAACAACTGTGGTAAGAAAGGTCATAAAATGGGGCAAAACTCACTTAGGAAATATCTTATTTAACAGCAGAAATTCTGGGCTCCATTGTAATCCTAAATCAAGGACTACCTGTAATAGCAATAGCAATAGCACTTAGACTTATATACCGCTTCATAGTGCTTTACAGCCCTCTCTAAGCGGTTTACAGAGTTCAGCATATTGCCCCCAACAATCTGGGTCCTCATTTTACCGACCTCAGAACGATGGAAGGCTGAGTCAACCTTGAGCCGGTGAGATTTGAACAGCTGAACTGCAGCTAGCAGTCAGCTGAAGTAGCCTGCAGTGCTGCACTCTAACCACTGCGCCATCTCGGCTAAGGGAAGATCAGGGAAAGGAAGTCACCGTGAAGTTCAGAGGAAGCCCAGGCAGGATACTTGTATTCAAGCATGTTGGCAACTAAGGAAAGGAAGGTGCTGGGAAGATAGTTGGCTGAGCTGGCACAGATGCCACACATATGGATTGAGGGAGAGATACACCAGCCTTGTTCTAAATCCACTTTTATATTTTGTTGAGATCAACCATGATGTTCTGGGTTTGGGTTCAACCAAATGTTTGAGCCACCATTTGTTTGTTCTGCTTTGAAACAAAATACCTTTCCTCTTTCACGCACACCTCTAATCAGTTGCTTTTGAAGCCAGTTTGTGATTTATAAAAGCCTATTGGAGGAATGATAACATTTATCTATCACAGCCTTGAGTTAATTGTGATTCCCTTAATTATCACAATATATTGCATCACTAGTATAATAGTGGCTCCGGTTTGATTCTAAAATGATCTAATACCTGGACTTGTAAGATCTTTTATTCTTGTTCATAACAGTTCTTAACAATACTGCAGCTATTATAAAGGAGTAGCTTCTCTTTGTTTAAAAATATTTGCACAAACTCCAGGAAACCTCAGTGGAATTTCAGAAGGTTCATGTTGCAGCTTGAACTATATATGCATTATTTCTAAAGTAAGTAATGAACAGGCTGTGCAATTATTACTGATTTTCCAAATGCTCTGTTTCATTCAAAGGTATTTTTGAGGGGTAATCCAGATGACATCTTCTATTTGTATCTATTGTTCCATCTTTTTAGTTTTTGCAATGAGTCCATCAAAAGGAGAAGGCAGAATAGCTGCAAAATTGTTGATTTGCAATTTTGGGAAATTTCTGTATTAATCCTGAAATATTGACGAGCTAAAACTGCTTTTGTTACATTTCTCATAATCTCTTTGATATAAATATACAGAATCTCATTAAGCATGTGCAAACAATGTAAAATATTTATTGCTTTATTAACACTGTCCATTCATTAAGAGATTTTTTAAAAAGCTTCATATATTTGCCATGGTGAAAAAGCAACACACGTTCATAGTATACACACATTCATTATTTTCATAAATGCCTGATCATGTTTTTGCAACCAAAAGCTTGGTGGGGAGAGGAAACAGATTTCAAAATAACTTCTGCTATCATCAGAGAAAGCAATCATTATAATAGAGACAAACATAAATGCTTGAGTAAACATTATTTTAAAGTTTGTAAGTAATGATAAAGCTGGGCACATACGCTTCTAGATAGTTCTTACAACTTCATTGTGATTAGTTTTTCAATCTTCAATTTCATACCAAAAACAAAAGATTTCATTTACAGTTGATAAAATGCACTTATGGGGCTGATAATGTGATAGAAACAATATGTTAGGGAAAGAAAGACTATAAAAAGGTTCCATAGCAGTGGATCTTAATCACATCCATTTATTAGCTGCAATGATAAATGTCCAGCACCAGTTTAATTGTTTCGGTGTAATGAATATCTGAAAAGTGTTGAAATGTATGGTTTGGAAGCTAGATCTAAATCCAGTTTGCCAATATGCACATATAAACATACACACATCATTTATCATCTTTCACGGCAATATCGGCTATTCCTGAAGGCAAAACAAACCATTACTTTAAAATATTTACAATACATTAAAAAAAAAACATTGGAAAGCATAAAGGAATAAAATGTGTCTTCAGAATGAAAAACAATGAAGTCCTAATCTATTCATGGTACTGAATGTAGACCATTGTTTCTGTGGCCAAATGGTAAGTGTCCTTCACATTGTGTTAGCTGCTTTGCATATGATATTCATCTGTAATTTGCACAAAATATCTTTCTAAACAAAGTAACCCCTCTCACCTATTAATAGACATCCCTCCTGTGATTTTAAAAATGCACATTAAAAAAACTTATTGCTACATGAGTTTCTAATGTTTGTGGTAATGACACTTTTGAAGTAATCAACATCCAGATGGAAGGTTGGTGAAATCTGAAAGCTTAGACATTTCCAGGCTACTAATTTTTATAGGCGCTTAATTGGACAAATTGGAAAGATTTGATATCTGCTCATTTTTTTATTGTTAGAGAAAATAACTCCTGAGCATTGCTGATTAGAAGAGCCTATTTCAATCTCATCTAGTTGATCCCTAAGTCAGAGGCAAAATAACAGGAGGAGCAGTGTAACTCATTCATACGCAAATGTAGAATTGGAACAGAAACTGTAGTAATACTGAAAAATGTATAACTGATGCACAGATATTTTTAGGCACCTTAAATGCCGAACATCTAAGTTTTCAGCATCATTTTTAAAACCACTTCTTTGAAACTCTGGCAAGCTGTGAGACACAGAGGAGCAATAAAGCATTTGAGACTTATCAAATTCTTATTAAGAGTTCCAAACATCTTTCTTTGTGTGTCACTCTCTTAAAGAACAAATAAATTAGATTCATACCTGCAGGGGATGCTGTGTTGGTAATAGTTGGGAAGAAAGTGGCAAAATAATGCAATTTCATTTTGCCTTAGAATCAGAAGCAATGAGAAATTCGACCGACTACTTCTAGACAGAAAAAGGTTACTCTAAATAAATAATTAATGACACAATCTAAAATAGACGTGAACTCTATGTCATATGAGTTTCTATGAATTCATTTCCAATTTACAATCTGTAAAGAGTTGTTTAACTCTAGTTTTCCTGTTTCAATTGTCTCCTCAAGATTCACCTTTTCTGTGCAAGTGATTCTGAGGTGAAAGAAAGAAAGAAAGAAAGAAAGAAAGAAGAGAGAGAAAGAGAGAGAGAGAGAGAGAGAGAGAGAGAGAGAGAGAGAGAGAGAGAGAAATACTAGCAGATGATGCATCTCATTATAGGTTTATTTAATAAATGGACCCTTAGTACATCATCCAAATATTTTGGGAGAGTGTGACTCCTATCTTAATTTTAAAAAAATCTGGCAGTTTTCTATTTCAATTTTGAAGATTCTGTACTCTAAACCCTCATCCTGGGGTTAAAACTAATTACAGAAAGGTTGTATGAATCTTGCTTCCTTGAGTGTGCTCTCCTATGAAAGGAGCTTTATACTTTGGCAGAGACCCAGAGTTCAGATACCCTGGTATCTGAGTTCCCATTGAACTAAACAGGATTGTAATTGCTTTGTTGCATGAATAGTTAATTGCGGTTTATTTAAATAACTAAGTAAAGCAATAACTACAATGTGGTTTTATACAGTAAAAATAAACCTATTGAACACTGCCAATCCATAACTGAAGCTGAAACTCAGATGCAAACCAAAGTCTAAGCATAAGATTTGTCGGTTTACTTCGTTTCTCACTTTTTTCTTTGCATTTACAGTTTCTCTTGTTTCGAAGTTTAGACCGTAAACTTGAGGGAAGGAAACCTCTCTTTTTGTTAGTAAAAAAAAAGTCTTATCCCAGATAGGAGTAAATAAATCAAGAACCCTAATTCTAACTCCTCTATGCTAGGGGTTGGGTTTCTGTGTTCAAGAAACTGGCTTCCTTATTGTGCATGCGAGCTTGAGGAGAAAGTGAGAATGTAGTATAACAAGGTTCCTTCCTTCAACTTGGAATCATGATGGCCAAACGTGTGTGGAAAAAAATCCAAATGTATAAATTGTGGTTGTACTTTTTAAGATAAGGGCTAACAAACTTTTTTTTTTTTGCTTTGGACAATTTTCTTCCTGGGGGAAGCAAAGAACATAACTAGCAATTTCATGATGTCACTGGAGTGGAAGGAGCCCTGAGCCCAGGGGTGGGTTCCAACTTACCTCGCTGCCACTTCGCTTCCTCCCGCGCCGCGTGGCCGCGCATCATGGCCGCGTGCGCACATGCGCAGTGCAACCCCCCCCAAATTTTAAAAAATAAAAATGCCGAAAACAAGATGCCGGCCGCATGCACAGTGCCGGAAACTCAGCTTCTGCGCTTGTGCAGAAGAAAAAAAAATCAGAAACATTTGATTTTTTTTAAAAAAAGATGGCGGCTCCCACGGACTGGCACCAACCAAACCGGGTCGGTGCCATCATTGTGACATCACCAGCGGGCTGCTACTGGTTCGGGAGAACTGGTCCAAATCAGGAGGAACCCACCCCTGCCTGAACCAGAAAAAACTCAATCCTACTCATTTCAAAATGGTCTGAAATAAGTACAGGTGGATTGCACTCTTATATTTTTAGAACAATATTGTTCTAGGCTAGCAGGTGCACTGATGTCAGGGAGATGTGACTAGCACTTGTAATCCTACTTCGACTTTACTAGATGTGTGAAGACATTTACCTAAAAGTTTTTCTTGCCATGCCATTCCTCATCTTGCAGTAAAGGTTGCCCTTTGTAATTCTGTTCTTTCCCATGAAATGAAATAAAGCCAACACTGTAAGTGTACAATCTGATTCAGGTCTCATCCAAATGCTCACTGTAATGCACTTTCCCCTGTCTGTGAGGCAACACAGAAGCATGCGGGCATAATTTGCTCTAACCTGGCAGCCAATTTGTTAAGTGAGTGATGCTGCTTTTACGGATTTAATAAAAGGCACTGATTAGAGCTTGCATTTCCCCTTCTCACCAACTCTTTGAGGGATATGGGCAATACAGAGATGTGAAAAATAAAATAAAGCATTCCCACACTCACTTGGCAGACAAGGAAAGCAACTAATAAAAGTGTTTTCCTTAATAATGTGGTATGACAGAATTGGGCACTGGGAATCTGCATATCACCCTTCCTTCAGTGAAAGCTAATATTGCTCTTGTCAGTTCTGCCATCAGATTGAAATAAATAAATAAATGCCCTGCACCATATCATGCTTTCCACATGATATGTCGGTGGTACGAATGCTTCCAGATAGTGGGCTGTCACTTGGGCTAGTTTGAACTTTGTTTATTTGGGACAGCAAAAGACATGCGTCCAAAAAATTCCTTTGATGGTGTAATGGAAAGTTGTATGACAAAATGAGAGGAAGCACAGGGAGGGCGGCAGCTGAATTCCCTTTTGCATGCCCTTTTTTGACCAGTTGCTATGATGATTGACAGTGAGACTGCTATGTAGACTTCTCAAGATACTGCTGATATAGCTGCTCACAGCCAGAGCAGCAGTGGAGAGCAGTCTTCATGAAACTACTGCTCCTCATCCTCCTCTGGGATATGATGGTAGTGGAAGGGAGCATTGGAGGGAGAACTAAGTGTGCAAAGCGGTCTCAATTTCTCCACTGGTTATGCAAACTAGCTGGTTGATGACCATGGAGAAGGGCGAAGCATGAACAGCAGTATAACAGCTGGCATAGAAAACTGTTCTTTATTAAAAAGGGGTTTACTACTACCTTCACAGCGCCACTGAGCACATGTTTCGAAAAAAGTCTAGCACTGTATCCCAAGACTAATGAACATATATTAATAATGAGCCTGCAGAAGACTCAACTTGCACTTTAGAAAGTACCAGCCAGACTCTGCACACATGTCTGTCTCCAGACTCCAAGGTGTGATTGCTAACTAAACAGAATAGTGTTTAATTAACTTTTACCTTAGATAAACAGAAGAGAGCTGAGTAAATAATCTTTACATTAAGTAGGATGTTCAGTCAATATTAACCAAGACAGGCATTCCACATCTTTGGCAATGATTGATAACAACCTACATATGCAGATGACTGCAACCTTTGTTGACGAATTCCAAAGAACTCCAGCCAACTGCTCTTTCTTTTCTAGTTTTGATATCTCTACAATAGGAGATAATGTTCAGGGGACATGTCCAAAGCAGCTATTTTGGATATGTTAAAAGGAAATCTCTCTCTTTCTTGTCTCCTTACCTACCTATTTGTCTACTTACCTACTGCATTTACCATTCCTACCATCCTAAAGAAATTTTGAGGCATAAATTGCTGTATATCATGGTGAACGTACAAGTATCACATACCTCAAGATATTCCAATAGTATATGGATCCCCTCTCCAAACAGCCATAACTGTTATTTTTTTGGGCACAAATAATAAAAGGCTCACCTATTTTCCTCAGCAAATAAACAACTGTGTTAAATGAAATGGGATTTTAGAAATGCTAGACCAGTGGTGGCCAACCTTAAGCATACCATCCGCCAAATTTTTTCGCAGATGAGGTCAGATCCGCCATTATTTATTTATTTATTTATTTGTTCATTTTTGTATGCCGCCCCACTCCCGTAGGACTCAGGGCGGCCATACAACTCAAGCACGTTTTTTACCTTCTTACTTTTGCGTTTGGGGTTGTAAAATAGGGATAGGGGTAGGATCTGCTTTGCTTAAGGGAAGAAAAGGAATAACTCAATCACGCAATTCAATTAATTAATTTACGCCATTTCCAAAGACACGTTTATTGGAGCACCAATCTACAATAGTTAGAAATAATCTCTTGGACGAGAGTACTTTCACAAACAATACAAAACGGTTTTCCTGATGAACTTGATATAAATAGCAACTCATTTTCCCACTGTTCATTGAATTCACGCTTACAATCACTTTCGTGGCTTCTTTTGGTCATTTTCTTTTGCACTGTAATGGATAACAGGAAATTAAGCATAGGCTGTACGAACTGAACTGAGATCAGTTTTGTGTTGAAAATATTAAGATGGGTTCAGTTATGACACCTATTTAAAAAAAATAAGTAGGCGCAAGGAATCCATCACTATATGGCTAATTTGGCTCTGGCAGATCTCCTTTTCGTAATCTGGTTCCCTCTGAAAATTGCTTACCATATTAATGGCAACAACTGGATCTATCGCAGGGGTGGCCAAACTATGGTTCTTTGAGGATCTGTGGACTTCAACTCCCATAACCAGGAATTATGGGAGTTGAAGTCCACAGGTCCTCAAAGAACCATAGTTTGGCCACCCCTGAGTCATACATAGAATATATGATTTTAGTCTGGTGGAACTAATAGGATCATTCATTACTTTACAGATCTTTCCTTTTTTGTTTCTTCAATGAAAATTGTTTAGTTAAATAGGGCAGACTTTTAGCTCAGTGCTTAGTAATGGTGCAAAGCCAGTTTTAAGGCCAGCTGGGAAGAAATAAAATATTACAAATGTCCATTTAACTATTATATATCAGAAATGATTAATTTAAAAAAGAATAGTATGAGATTGCTTATATTTCTAGAATATTGTTTTTAATATTAGCTCTATTTATATTCAAAGGGCTACCTCTTATGTTTTCTTTGGAAGTAAAATTACTACAAATGGAGCATGTGCAATATGCTTATGCACCTCTTTCAGTAATTTACATTATGAAAATAATATAGCAATATAAAATGTATATCAATAATAATAATGTTCTATCAAGTCATTGGTTTATATTTAAAAGTTTGTATATGTATTGAGATTTTAAAATCTTCCCTCTAATTTCCAGTGAGTTTTTTTAGTGATACTAAAAAATTGCTGGAACAAGAAATTGGCAATATATTTTGGATGTTTTAGAAGAGAATGTAATTATGGGGAAGTCCTGTGCAAAATACTTGTTGGATTCTTTTATGGAAACATGTACTGCTCCATTCTTTTTATGCCATGCCTCAGTGTGCAAAGGTATTGGGTAATTTCAAACCCCATACTGCACTCAAAACCCCATACTTTCACAAGAACAACAACGAATTAAAAGAAACTCACCAAGCGCAGGTTTCCAAAGACGTCCCTTCTCTGAAGCTTGCTCTGCAGCAACGGCAGTTTTCCCAAGAAGTCCCTTCTCTGAAGCTTGCTCCTCAGAAACGGGTGGCTGGTGTAAATTGATCCCACTCCAGACGCTCCACAGGGGGCCGGCGCTTGTGACTGACTACTTCCTCCTCTGCTATTCGCTTCTATGACTCGTGGACTTTAACTCCCAGACTTCCTGAGCTAGCATGATTGGCTCAGGAATTCTGGGAGTTGAAGTCCACAAGTCATAGAAGAGCCAACTTTGTCGCTTCGTTTCGTCACTGCCGGAGTTTGAACTGCGCGCTCTCTCCAGAATTAAGCAGGAAGGGGATCGGACAATAAGGTTAGAATCAGTTTCGCTCGCTAAATTTTAGCGAGCGAAAGTGATTCCGACCTTCTTATTGTCCGATCCCCTTCTTCCTGCATAATAAGCGTCAGCCTTTTCTGTCTGTTGGATGATTGCAATGCGCCACTTGCAATCATCCAATGCGCCACGTTTGGCGCATGCGCCACGGTTTGGCCACCCCTGTGCTAGACGAACTGCAATCTCTCCATTGGGATCAATTTAAGCCTCATTTTTAAAGTTTTCTCTTTAACTTCTTTGATAAAGAACCTCATTCTCATTGGTCAGGACACATCTATCTGTGCTTTTTTAAAATTAATAAATCTACTTGCTTGTTATGCTGATTTTGGGGGATGGTCTACCAAATAAACGGTTACGTTTTCAAATCCCCATTTCACATGCCTAAATGCATCATCGCATCACACCTGCCATGCCAAGTTCTCTCTTTTTTTCCAGTATATATATTCATACAGAGTGATTTGCATACTCATTTTCCCTTTTTCACATGGCTGGTGCTGCTTCCTTGCTGACTGCAATCTGATATTTTGACTAAAGACTCTGACTATTGAAATGGATGCTAATGGAATACTGCATTGATTTGGAACATCAGAAGTGCTAATATTTGTGGCAGACCTAAATGAGCTTTACTTATTTATTAAAATATGTAGAAAATTGCTGCATGATCTCTAGGACAAACTACCCAGCAACTGGGTTAGAAACAGCTGTATTAAAATAACTAAGTTATTTACTCCATATTAATTATAATATATCTTGGACATTAATAGGTTACATAACCAGGAAGACATTCACAAAGTTTTGTCTGTTTCTTCCCATCACAAAGTAACATTCATTATGGAAGCAAAAGAAAAATACATATTGTAATAATAAAATACATATTGTAATAATAAAAATCACAGAAGCTAAGTGGATGCTTCTGTTTAAACAGCTGTTTGAAAGTGTCATTTCCAGAGCTAATGATCTTCATTTCTGAATTGTTACCCAAGATCTCATTAAAAAATATATTTAGTCTGCTGTAAAATATAACATTTTGCTCTTATCACTTAATCTAACCTTTATAAATCAGTACTTATAGATCAGTGTTTGAAAAGGAAAGCTAATTCTTTTACCTGTGTTTTTCCTCCTTTGAGAAGAATTTAATAGAAGTAATTTGACTGAACTAAATCTTGTCAATATTTTTTTAAAAAACATGCTATAAAGTATACATGGGGAAAATGTGTTTGAACAATGATTCAAAGATATCTATGCTTGACTATCAAAACTTTGACAATCAAATATTATCTAAAGTCATGTCTGTTGGTATCCTCAGAAACAAATTATTTAAAGTTCTAAAAAAGTTTCTTAAATTATGGCTTGAAAAAGAATCACAAAAAAACTTATAGATGATGCATAAAGAGTTATAAACTTTGACCTGAACACATTGCTTGAGATCAGGGGCGGGTTGCTCTCTTACCTCGCTAGTGGAGCTCTGCGCGTGCATCGCCACGTTTGGTGCACGTGCTCGCTACGCGCACATGCCCCCTTGCACGATTTTGCTTCTGTGCATGCGTGGAAGCAAAATCTCACCAAAATCTCATGAGGGGATGCGCATGTGTGATTTTGGCGAGATTTTGCTTTCGCGCATGCGCAGTAGCAAAATCGCCCAAAAATACAGCACCGGAGCGAGCGCGTGCAAACAGCGCAATCTGCTGGCCGCTACCAGTACTGTAGAGTGGGCCGCACCGGTAGCAACCCACCTCTGCTTGAGATAATGATCAGAGACATTTCCCCCCCTATAAATGCAGTTTAAAACTGAAATGTATCAAATTTTAATCTTACATAGAGGAAAAAAACTTCAACTTTAAACCAGAATAGCTTATTTTTTTTATTAATCATAATAAAGATTAAAGACAATAAGGAAAATTTGGGATCAGGAAGATTTACTAAACTTAATTAGTGCAAAATGCAAGTAAAACCACCAAATTTCTCTCCCCTTTATATATCAAAATATTGGACTAAATGAACCCAAAGTAGTCTGATTCCATTCTGTTAATGCAGAACTATAGCTCAATATTGTATCCATATTACTTTTTTTTCTTATAATGACCTACCTGTAATCACTTGCACTTGGAGTTAGGGCGACTGAATGGAGCTAAGCATTTACTGGCTGGATGCCCTTCCTGATGCCTATGCAGAGTTCGCAGCAGATATTTTCTCTCTGCACCCAGAGAGAGAAACATCTGACACTACTTGGGATCAAAGTCACAGCCTCCTGATTGTGAGGCAAGAGCTCCATCTCTAGGCCACCATGCTGCTCATTGTATCCGTATTACGTTTAAGGGGATACAATTATGTTTAGTATTTGACCATATGCAACCATTCTGCTGAATTTAGTGGATTGCAATTTGGACTTGGGAGACAACTTTGAGAAGCCTAAGGTTACCTTAAAGAAGTAATAATTTGTCTTGACTTGTCATTCCAAATGGTTTTTTTTAAAATATGTAAAGTGGATGTTACATTGAAGCCTTAATTTAAGAACTGGAAAATATGGACATATATTTTGTGAATGGTAGGCTGAAGAGGGATTGATGGGATTGAAACAAACAATCCTCAAAATAGCCTGATGTATTAAGCATAACTGTGCAGAAAGCAGAGATTATTGAAAGGGAAAATACTAGATCAAATGTTTAAAATTTTCTTGCTTAGCATGTGCAGTAATAGAAATATAGAATGTAAGTGAAGATCTGGCCTTAAGGTGAATTACTGTTATGTGGTATTTTATGCACTGGTATTAAACAATCTCTTGGACCACAAATATTACTATCTAGAAGCCTCTAGACATTGTCCAAAATAACCAAGTTTGACTACTTGTTGAAATTGAATATGTACATATACATATACATTCAATTTCAAACAGTTAAATATATACTGATTCAGCTTTATCATAATTGTTACTTATTGTGTACATGTACCTTATCTGTTTGTAGTGCATTCCTTGACTAATGGACTTTTTTTTGCTATATTTTTCCATCATGGGTGATATTTTTTAGATTACCAATTTATACAACTAGATATATTCATATTCCTTCAACCAGAAGTTTTGGAATTGAGAGAATGGCTATACATTTCTTTAGACAGTTCATTAATTTCTATTTCAGAGAGCTTAAACCATTAAACAACATGACTTATAGAGTCTATCCTTTTATGAGATCATCCATCACCTTACATAACAAATTAAGTTAATATCATCAGTTTGAGATTCTGTCAAAAAAAAATTAATCCTGTAAATTTGGTAAGAAGTTGAACATAACTTTTCATTACTACTTAGTTCAGAAATGAGTAACGTGCAGTCCTAGGCTGATATTTGTTTCTCAGTTACTTTAGACACCCCTCAGAACTTTGTGGGAACTACTGAAAAGTGAACGGACCATTCTGATGTGAACATGGATGAAAACGACAGTTGAAAAATATTTAAAAAAGCATATAACAAGTAAAAGAAACACAAAGAAAGCTCATCAAATTTCCCTTCAGTATTGTACCCTGACTCAAATATAGTGCAATCCCACTATTTGGAAGCTCCATAACTCTTACAAAAGTTATGTACAGTCACCAAAAGGTTCTAATTAAACCATTTGGTTGCTCAATTAAGTGCTGTTAATTTGTTAAATACAATAAATACAAATTGGAGGTCAACCTATTATCCAAAGCACAAGTCAATTATTTACTTCTCTCCAGATTCTGGAAAGATGACACATACACTAAGTATTAAACAACTGAAAGAGACAAATACTTCCTTAGACTGAAATAGGCCCTAGTTCTGTTTCATGAGCATCCATAAAATTGGTCATTCTTGCATGGTCCAAGAATGATAGTACATTAATGTTTCATGGCCTGAGTGGCTGTGATCTAGCCAATATTACAACATTGGAAAACATCCAGTTTTCAGTTATAAAGCCCTTCATGGCATAGGGCTAAATAATTTCTGCCCCTCTGTATGATAGGTGGAATGAATCCCATTGATTAAACAATATCATCTGTGGGACTCAAAAAGAGTGCATTTTGTGTTTCAGTTAAGAAAGGGGGAGCCAGTTACTGCAACAGAAAATGTGCTATTGTTTAAGAAATCCCTGAAAACCACCTTTGTTATGATGGGTGTTGAGCCTCATGTAGGATTTTATCTGTTAGCAGGAATTGCTTTTTTTCTGGACAGAGTATGGTTATTGTCTTGTTTTTAATGCTTTTATTACTTCTAATATTTTGCATGCTGACAGGAGTATTATGGAGTATGGATGACCTATTTTTAATAAATAAGAAAACAAAATAAACTAAGTGCCTTTTCTATTTTTAATTATGACCTTGCATTTTATTTGCATCTTGTGCTCTTCACCTTCTTGAGAATTCATTTTTTAATGTGTGAAAAGACAGGTTAGATATTCAAGCTACGAATAAATATTTAAAGATGCTGTGTTACCGCTGTCTGGCATCTGCTGAGCCAAAAAAACAAACGAAAACAACAGCACAAAAACACAATGAAGGATATATTCAGCTGCTTACCAAATAATATGGAAATAAAATGAACGTGGGGCTTGTTAGCCACACCGAGCTCTCTGGGAAAGGTAGGAAGGGAAGCAAAATAATGAAAAAATAAACTTGGCATGTTTAAAATGTCTGCCTCAGAACAACTTATTTATGGAAAACCGCCTTCTTGCTCTAGCAGTTTAATCTAAAGGAATAAAAAAATGACTAAATCAATGTTAGCATATGCAATTAAATTTATAGAAGCAATTTGTCCATGTATGATTGCTCCAAATAATAGTATAGTAGACTGCATGAGGACGCAAAGACACATGGTGAAATTCTCCCGGTTCGGGCATGCCTGTCGGTCGTCGGAGAGCCAGTCACAAAGGCAGCGTGAGGCTCCGCCCACCAACCTGGATGCTGCCATTTGGGTACTTTTACCCTCTGCGCATGCGCAAAGTGTTCTGTGCATTTGGGTAAAAGAACCCAAATGGCGGCGTCTGGGTGGGTGGGCGGAGCCTCACGCTGCCTTTGCGACTGGCTCTCCGACCACCGACAGGCACGCCTGAACCGGGAGCATTTCACCCCTGCATATGTTGTAAAGAAAAGAAAAAAAGCAATTAAAAAAATACTGCAAAGTAGAGTCCACTGGAGTGGGTATTAAAGCAATGAATACAGTCCACTGCCCCACCTATATTCTGGCTACAAAAGTCTGGAAAAATAATGACCAATTAATTATCATTCTTGTGACATACAAATTTTGCTGTCAATGATAGTTGAGTCACTTTGCCTAATGGTAGAGCTAGGTCTAACCTGAAAGACTGATTGTAATGTAGGTGACACAGACGTACTTGTGTCCCTTATTTATAAAGTTTGATACAAGGCAGAATAAACATAGAATTAACATTTGTTCCTTTATCTTGAAATATAGCCTTAATGAAAACCAAAGACTATGACATTTTATCCATGACACGAATATTGTAATGTTGAGTTATAGCTGGCAAACATGTTTATTTCCTAGCAAAACAGGTAAAACAATACAGGTGAATTTTTTTCCATTTGTTTTGTTTTATTAATTCAGAATCCGTTAATAAAATTCATGCAATTAATAAATCATTGGTTTTCAAAACAAAACAAAACAATAAAAGAACATACACTGCCCTTAGATTTAAAGGCAGCACACTTAAAATTAAATAGATCACATGTGAAAATTCAATTCAAGGTGTTGGTTATCACCTTTAAAGCCCTATATGGCTCAGGATCAGGATATCTTCGGGACCGCCTTCTACCACATACCTCCCTTCGACCACTTAGATCCTTTAGGTTCTCCTTTAGGTCCGCTCAGCCAAACAATGTCGGCTGGCGGGACCGCAAGGGAGAGCTTTAATTTAATTTAATTTAATTTAAAGTTCTTATAGGCCGCCCAATCCCGTAGGACTCAGGGTGGCGTACAGCATGAATAAGAACAGTACAGTATATAAAAAAACAGCTCACAGAACATAAAATAATTTTTTTAAAAAAGCAACAGAAACCATTCATCCAGGGGGAATCCGATCTTTCTCTGTGGTGGCTCTGTGTCACGATGTGAATATTGCCAGTTGAGCACCTCTGCCATATTTCCAGGTTTACTGTATTTTCTAATCAAGTAGACATATGATATATATTATTGCGCATGTGTGCATTCCAGGAGTCTCCTCCTTCCTTCTTCTCTTGTGAGCCTCGCCCGAGGCAGACATGAATTCTTAGCTGAGAAAATATAGCTTATTAATGTTTATATTTTATTACTTTTATACTGAAATAAATATTTTGTTAATTAGAATTAAATCTCGGTTTTATTTTTTAAGTAAGAATGACTTTAAGGAAGCAAGATCCTATATCACCTCTTGATGGGAATAATTTCCTATCCGTCACTCCGACTCTGTGCAACCAACTACCACCAGAGGGCCGGACCATCCCCACCCTGTTGGCCTTCCGCAAAGCCATTAAGACCTGACTCTTACGGCAGGCGTGGAGATAGGGACCAGCTAGATTGTATTAAAGTGGTCACCCCTTGTATGACTGATAGAATTGTTTTTAATTTTTATATGCATTTTAACTTTTTTATCTTATTTTTACTGATTGTTCAATTTTCTCTGTTGTAAGCCACCCAGAGTTGGGCGGCATATAAATTTGAAAAATAAATAAATAAATAAATAAATAAATAAATAAATAAATAAATAAATAAATAAATAAATAAATAAATAAATAAATAAAAGCTAAAATATATTAGGCTGCATACTTGGGCACTTGCTGGCTATCTCTATGCATTGCCATTCTAATGTCTTGGATATCTTCACTCTTTGATGCTATTGGTCTGAATCTGACTGAATTGGAAGCCATTGCACAAACTGCAATCCTATTTTGTGCTAATAATTAATAACCTGCTATCAGAAAGCTAAACAGTTGGGATAATATGGATACGGCCAGCAGTTGGCTGTACAATTTTCCCTATTTGTAAAATATTGACTTTGCTGAGTAAATCAAGGAAGTGGTAAGATTTAAAACAGGACAAAGAGAGTACTAAGTGAGAGCAAGACAGGACTGTAGGCTTTTGCATCCATCATGAGTGATAGTCATTTTAGAGCCATCCAGGATGGAGATGAGCTCATCAACTGAATTGACATATTCTGGAAGGTCAAACAAACACAAATCTAAAATGCACAACTGGTTGCAAGGGAGAAAAAGAGGTCAAATCTGTTGCTAGTGAGTTTAAACCCCAGTATCTGCTTATTGACTTTATCTACGAAGGCTTGCAAATTTTATGACATAAGTGTATCTGAAAGTCCTTATTAATTTCAGTAAAATATGTCCTATGAATAAATAAGTACTTTTTAAATATTTCATTATAAAACAGCCTGCCATTGCTCAAGCTTGGGACTTTGAACAAGACAGTAAAATACTTTATGAAGTTAACGAATTCCCACTCAAGTTTAAATAAACAAGCATATAGATAAATGAAACTGAATGAGAAGATATGTGACCGTCTTCTTTGTGTGGAAGTATTCAAAGGAAATATATAGAGGCAACCAGTTTGGTGTTCTGGATAGGAAAGATGAACTGAAACTAGCAAAAGTGAGCTTCTTCAATTGAGATAGACAAAAGGAAACGTAAGTGTTACTTCTATTTTATTCTTGTAATTTCATGATCTCTATTCTATAGAATAAGGTGCCTTTCTGTATGTGGATTCTGTTTTCTTTTCCTATGCTCTCTTGAGCTATCAAATTCCTCTAAGACCAATATAGGCACTTCTCACAGTCACTCATGCCCTTATCACCTCACGGCTGGATTACTGCAATGCGCTCTACATGGGGCTACCCTTGAAGAGTGTCCGGCGACTGCAATTGGTGCAAAATGCAGCTGCGCGAGCTATGGTGGTGTACCCAGATGCACCCACGTAACACCGATCCTCCGCCAGCTGCATTGGCTGCCCATTAGTCTCCGGATCCAATTTAAGGTGTTGGTCGTTACCTTTAAAGCCCTACATGGCTCAGGGCCAGGTTATCTTCGGGACCGCATCCTGCCGCATACCTCCCTACGACCGGTTAGGTCCCACAGAGTTGGTCTCCTCCAGGTCCCATCGACCAAGCAATGCCGGTTGGCGGGGCCGAGGGGGAGAGCCTTCTCTGTGGGAGCCCCCTCCCTTTGGAACCAACTCCCTCCAGAGATCAGGACTATCCCCACCCTGCTGGCCTTCCGTAAAGCAATAAAAACTTGGCTCTTCCGGCAGGCGGGGTATGAGTGAAAGTTCTTTTAAAAGATTGATAGTATTTTAATATATTTTTAAAATTGTTTTTTATTGATTATATTTCTATACCTGCTGTTAGCCGCCCAGAGTCCCTCGGGAGTTGGGCGGCATAGAAATTTTAATAAATAAATAAATAAATAAATATAGCTACTTGTACAGCTATGGGAGTTAGTTCTTGAGTCAAATGAAAAGCTCCTGGTATTTCAGTTGATTTCTCTGAAATGACAACATGTCTAGAACAGGCTCCACTTACCTGCGTATCCATTCTTCCAAGAATAAATAACAATGCACAACATTGTCATTTTGGAAATTGCGGTGCAACTGAATGTATTCGTTTATTGCCCCACTCTATATTCCTGTCTCTGCACGCTTGGCTCCATTAGCCCAGGCTAATCTATGATGATCCATATTCATATGTGTGTGTATGTGTGTGTGTGTGTCTATGATGATCCATATTCATATATGTGTGTGTGTGTGTGTTTTGCTGATAAATGAAAATAAAGGGAGACTATTATAGATCTATTTCGAGCTATTTTGCTCTCGTCAGATAGCCATACCCGTAGTGGAAATTGAACCTGGGCAGTCTGCTTGTAAGGCAGAAGTTTAACCTCTAGGCCACAAGAGCTTCCCTATCAGCTCTTCACCAGGAAAGGGTTATATATGTTTATTCTGTCGAGTCATCCTGGTGTATGGAAGGAAATATCACAGCTTCCTTTTGCATTTCGGCCCCTCTTGGGACCATCCAGGCAGTTTTCTATAGTTGACAGATATAGACAATATAGTTTGTCGACTATAGAAAACTGCCTGGATGGTCCCAAGAGGGGCTGAAAGGCAAAAGGAAGCTGTGATGTTTCCTTCCATACACCAGGATGACTCGACAGAATAAACATCTATCTATCTATCTATCTATCTATATATTACATACACACACACACACACACACACACACACATATATATATATATATGTATGTATGTATGTATGTATGTATGTAGGTATGTAGGTATGTAGGTATGTAGGTATGTAGGTATGTAGGTATGTAGGTATAGGTATAGGTATAGGTGTATATACATACACACACACACACACACACACACACACACACACACACACACACACACATATAGTAGTCTGACTTTCATGAGCGGGATTGAGTGTAGCAGAAGTCAAGCACACCTAAACAAAAGGAGCACAATTTACAGAGAACACTATTACAAAACAGTGTTCCTTTATCTTGAAATATATGCACTTGACACCAAAATTAGAAACTTGAAGACATTTGTCAGAAAAGAAAGCTGAATTTCTATAGACAGCAGCCTAGAAGGTTAAAAAAGTTAATTAAAATCAAGTGGAAGATGGAGTACTGAGCTCAATGTGGATTAGCTTCATCAGTGATCTTGCAAAGGCTAAATAATGTTTGATAGAACATGTTAACAACCAGCCAACTGGAATTCATCAGTTCAGTGGCATACTAAAAGCCAAAATCCATGCTGAGTTCAGCATTAGTCACAAGATTGCTGGGCTATGTCACTGGGTATGGAATCCAATACTTTGTTTTCTTTATGCCTCTCTATATTGAGTAGTTTTTGGTTACTAATAACTGGCTGTTGAAGATCTCCAGCAACAATATCTATTCTTCCTGGAGTGTTCCTAGCTTTTTTTCAGTACATTGCGAAGTATGGAATACACAGTTCTGTAATCATTCCAATTGTTATTAGGGAAAGCAGGCTAATTATATGCACTCTGCAGCAAGCTTCAAGTTGTCATTCCCCTTATTGTGTAGTGGGCTTCAGCAGGCAAGAAACAGACCATAATAGATACAACAACATTTATTGACTGAAAACTGGAACTGAGAAACTGCAGGCAAATCCCTGTAATTTATACTCTGGGCCCATAGGGCCTTAACCAATCATAATACTTGAAAAAGCCCGCCCAAATATGAATGTTCTAAGTTTTCCTCCAAAACAGTTGGAGTTAACAGTTAGGGTCATCTAAAGGTTAGTTTCACTTTAGCAGGGCTTAACACAACTATATATATTCAATACATAACACCCTTACCCCCTAGGATAGTTCTTACCCTCAGTCTGTTCAATATTCATAGTCTTTGAGATAGGCTGGGAGCCCAAAGCGAAGAGATCAATCGCTTGTGGAGAAAGCCACCCAGACGGCCACGCTCCACAGAGCAAGCAATGAAAGAGTAGAGTGCAGATTCCACACAGCAGTTTGCCATGCTTGTGGAAAACAAGGGCACATTGCCAGAGTTTGCAGAAGTCGTCAGGGGAAAAGGTCAGAACAGAGTTGAATACTGCTCGGGAAGGTGTAGCATCCAACGCACAGGAGCCCAACGTCCTATCAAAGAAAAGATAAGTCTCCATCTCTGTGGAGCGTGGCCCTCTGGGTGGCTCTCTCCACAAGCGATTGATCTCTTTACTTTCACTAACCTCTCCCAAGCATTCTGTGGTCTCTTGGTGGATTGCCGGGGGGCTGGTGTGTGTTTTTGGTGGCCATAGAGCCTCCATGGCCCCTCCGACAGCCTCATCCGCCATGACTTCCTTCAGTGTATCTTGGAAAGTCAGTTTCTCCATGGCGAATAGGCGCTGCTGTAATTAGCTATTACGCAGGGCGCAAATGAGCCTGTCTCTGAGACAGTCTTCCAGATCAGGGAACTCGCATTTGCACAAAGCTTGGTGAAGGGCTGCCACAAATTCTGCTGCAGATTCCCTGGATGTCTGTTCATGTTGCTCGAATGCATGGCACCGGGCGATGACTGAGAGTTTAGGCTCAAAATGTTCGCTTAATTTTTTCTTGAGGTCTGCGTAGGCCACTGTCTCTATGCTTGCCAGTGCTATCAAGTTTTCAGCGATATTAAACGTGGCTTGTCCGCAGACACATAGTAAGGTTGCCGCCTTCAGGCCATCGTCCGTGACCTGGTTAGTCCAGAGATAGGTGTCTACTCAGGAGATGTATGAGTTCCACTGTTCCGGGTGAGTAATATCGAACTCGTTGAGTCTTCCCAATTTAGCCATTTTGAGAAAACCCCTGCGGTGCTGGTTAATGCCTGTGCTGCTGCAGTTGGAGCTGGGCTGCACTTAGGAGTCCTGGGGATGGATCCCTCAGGTATGTCTGTGCCTCCAGTGTGTCTTACTGGCAGGCAGGGTGGGGAGCGTGGTCCCACCAGAGCCCTTACCCAGTCTGACACCCAGTGAGTTCAGTCTTTTGGTTAGCAGCAGCTCTCTGCAGCATCATACCCTAACCCACAGGACCTTAACCAATCATAATACTTGAAAAAGCCTGCCCAAATATGAATGTTCAAAGTTTCCCTCCAAAACAGTTGGAGTTAACAGTTATGGTCATCTAAAGGTTAGTTTCACTTTAGCAGGGCTTAACACAACAATATATATTCAATACATAACACTCCTATTATAGGAATCATTTTCCACTACAACTTAAATATTGAAAGGAAATTACCATCATAAATAAGCACATCTAAAAAGATTAGGGATAAATTTTTTGGTTTAAAAAAATCAATTTTATGCAGCATGCCTTAGGATTTGCATAGTGAGAAAATGAGAGTCTGCTTTCTGAGTCTTTATAACTGCAATCACTGTAACAGCGGAACAAGTCACTGAAAAATGCATTGATGGATCACTTGATGATAGCATTAATATACAATGATACTTTCAGAACAATGGCATAGCACTAATTTCTCAAAATGTGGGTTGGAACCCTTCCCACAAATGTTCCAAGCAACTTAGAGAAGGTTGCAGAATTTTTAAAAACCCGCGTGATATAAAGATTAAAGGGCCCGCGTGATATAAAGATTAAAAATATTGTTATATTTTGTGCTTGTGTTTTTAATGAAGCTGAAGAAATAAAGCTAAGAAATCATTAGTTTTACTCACAGTGAGGAGAGTTGCATTTATCGTTTTAGAGGACCACAGTACCAAAATGTTTGTGAAGCTTTAGTGTAGTACATGTAATGACTGGGAATGTTAATTCATTCTTTTTTTCTTTATTGAACTTTATGTGTATATATATAAAATATATGTATGTACATGTATAGCATATCTATATGTGTGTTATGTATATGCAGGCAACAGAATTTCATTTTTAATGTGTGTCAGAGTGCCCACAGAAAAAAATGTCAATAAAGGTTATCTTTGTATGCTAATCTTATTCCTTGAAACTTTTTATTTTTACTTAAGTTAAGCAGTATGGATGCCTTTGATCCCTGATTTTTAGATACCAGTTCCATTCATGCTGATAATAGTGCTACTTAGATACCACTGGACAATCGTTCTGGCAATTTAGATGTTACTAAGGATTAAATCCCCCAGAATAGTGTTCACACAAGTTAATTCTGTGTAGGATTGCACCCTTTTTATTTGAAGGATAACAAACACGGGTATATTGGCATTAAAACCATGATTTGTCAGCCAAGCTCAATTATGCTAAAATCCTTGACATTTCAGTTTCTTGTTTGTAAAAATTAAAGTGCCAGGAGAAATAAGATTCTTAGTTCAGGCCATTGAGTATTCAAACTTGGATTAAGTTCAACTACCTTCTCAGTTTACTGTTTTGTTCCACTCTAGCTGATCATAAGAGGTAGAAACTGGCTCTTGGAAAAGGATAAAACAAATCTGTTTTCTTCTGGTCAATGTGCAAAAATGGGAACTATTCATGAAGAATTGAAATTAATTTAAATGAGAACCTTGTAGGGTGTGATTGCTTAAGAATATTGATTTTTTATTATTTTGCAGGGTGATGTGGTACTTAGTGGCATTTACTCTAGAAGCTGTACTTCGCATAACCCCAACGTAAGTGGTTGTTCCTAACCTCAGTTATGCCAAAATCATGAAATGGGGAATCACTGTAGAGGCTATAGGGAATGGCCTTGAAGAACAGGAGGAAGGCAATGAGAAGACTTAAGTCCATTCTAAGAAACTAAAGGGAGAAGCCTAAGATTATATCTATTCTAGTAAAAATACCGTAGTTTTAGAGCTATATGGCATTGGTTTATTAATCTGGTCTACCCTAAAGTGCTGTTATTGTGAATTCAACTCTTTTATCTCTAGTGGCGCAGTGGTTAGAATGCAGTATTGCATTGTATAGATCCGTGGTGGCGAACCTATGGCATGCGTGCCACAGGTGGCATGCGGAGCCATAGCAGACGGCACGTGAGCGTTGCCCACCGGCAAACCGGAAGTGCGGAAAAACACATTTCCGGTTTGCCGGTGAGCTGTTTTTTGCACTCCGGAGGGTTCAGGGAAGCTCCCTGAAGCTCCGGAATGCAAAAAACTACAAAACGGACAAACCGGAAGTGCATTTTTCCGCACTTCCGGTTTGTCAGTTTTGTAGTTTTTTGCATTCCGGGGCTTCAGGGAGCTTCCCTGAACCCTCCGGAGTGCAAAAAACAGCTCACCGGCAAACCGGAAGTGCGTTTTTCCGCACTTCCGGTTTGCCCGTTTCGTCGTCCCAGGCTCCGGTAAGGCCTTTGCGTGGGGGTGGGGTGTGTGTGCGCATGCGCAGGGGGCACAATGGGGGGGTGTTGTGTGCATGTGTGGGGGGGAGGGAATGGTTGTGGGCATGCGAGCGCGCGCTAGCGCGCGCACCCCCCCTTTTTGGCACACGAACCCAAAAAGGTTCGCCACCACTGGTATAGATAGCTTTAAACATATACTAACATTTGAACAAAGCTGTAAAAGTGATTATCCACTGTATTTGTTTTTGATGTTTGTATTTTTGTAGTTGTATATATGTTTGCTGTTTGTTGGTTTGTTTTGTTTGTCTGTCTGTTATATGTGTTGTTTTTAAATGTAAAAACTCAATAAGGATTGTTTCTTTTTTAAAAAAAGAATGCAGTATTGCAGGCTAACCTTGCCAACAGTATGGAGTTTGATTGGCTCAAGGTCAACTTAGCTCTCCATTCTACTGAGGTCAGTAAAATGAGGGCCCAGATTTTTGGTGGAAATATGCTGATTCTTTAAATCACTCGGATAGTGCCATGGAGCACTATGGGTTGGTATATAAATGCTATTGCTAGTAATATGTGGGGTGGGACAACTCAGGTAAATATATAATATGTCGAGATTATATTGCAACGCAATTTTCCTTACTGTTACCTTACTGTTCTCCCATCACATAAAGCACATTTATCTGGGGGTAAATCACATCTAAAACAATGGGAACAGAGAAGACTTACATAGCTTCATTTGAAGTATCTGCTAGCATCAACCACCTTTCTAATGATGTCAAAATTAGAAAAGCATATATTAGTGCTGAAAGATGTATAATCTTGACTCAATATTAGAAAAAATATTTATTAGATGTAGGCATTTGACAAAATGTATAATACATTAATATTTTGTACATGTTAAGGTTTATGAAAAATAATCTGATTATTAAAATTTTCATTTTAATATTTTCATTTTGATTCCGCTGTATATTTTTTATTGTAAATAGGAAAAAAATAAAAGCTTTATGCAGGAATATATACATAAGTGTCATATTAATTGATAATCACTGTTCATGGTAGTTCAATTAATTATTTTGAATTTCTTTAAAAAAAAGTAATGCAAAAAAATAAATACATATCTAAAATGCAATCAACAGCTGCAGCTGCAATCAACAGCTGCAGAAGCTGCAAAATAATCTAAGTTAAACATGCAAGGATATATTGATGAAAAAATATTATGGTCTTTCTATCGTTTCTGCACTCTCACTATGGCAATAGAATGAGCTGCTAGCATTAAAATGAACTGTCCACAATGTAAAGTGTTTTGCATCTGCAGGTGTCTTGTGGTACAGGAAACAATGTAATAAATTTGCATAAATCATGGCCTGGGGAACGTTACACAACCAACGTGGGATTGCCAAGCCATTCAGTGATGCTATAATGAACTAATGAAGAAAGGCTTAGTGTGCTTATATAGTTCTAGCCAGATAAAATTAAGATGGAAAAGAAAAGAGCGGTAGGTAGCAAATCCCTCAGTGTGTGTGTGTGTGTGTGTGTGTGTGTGTGTGTGTGTGTGTGTGTGTGTACACACAAAGGTGACTTCAGCGGCTTGGTGGCCAAGATGCTCGTCTCCCACTTGGAAGGTTGAGAGTTTCGATCCTAGACAGTGACAGATGTTTCTCTATTTGGGTGCAAAGAGAACATATCTGCTGCAAACTCCACATAGGTGTCAGGAAGGACATCTGGCCAGTACATGCTCAGCTCCATTCAGTCACCCTGACTCCACCCCGATAAAAAGGGATAATAGGGTCATAAAAAGAAAAATAAATAAACAAATTTATATGGCTACCCAATTCACACAAAGATGGCTCAGGGTCGCTTACAAAATTACAGTATTATTGTGACTAATAAGATTTATATGTTATTTCAGAACAATTATGTTAAGACATAGAATGAAATCAAGAACGATATCTTAAAGTGGGAGCAGGGGTGGGTTCTGACTTACCTCGCTGCCGGTTCGCTTCCTCACATGCCGCGTGGGCGCGCGTGCATGCACAGTGCTAAAAACCCTGCTTCTGCATATGCGCAGAAGCAAAAAACAGCTTCTGCGCATGCGCATAAGAGAAAAACAAGATGGAGCTGACTATGCCACCACCAAGAGACCCGGTTCGGGTGTGTGGCCAGCCAGCCATCGCTGTCGGTTGGGCGAGCGGGGTGAATTCCTGTTACTGGTTCTATAGAACCGGTCCAAACTGGCAGGAACCCACCTCTGAGTGGGAGAGATTACAATTGTTACTGGGGAGAATCTCTGTGATAAAAATGAATGTACTGCCTAGAATTCTGGTTTCGAATAATACATAAAAAAACCTAATTCACAACTCGTGCATCATTTAAGCATTGACAGAAAGATATATCTAGGTTTGTATGGCAAAGGAAAATGTCAAAGGTTAAATACTAAGTCCCCTCAGGATGCAGAGGAATGAGCAAGATTAAGATTTCCTGATCTGAAGTTGTATTTTGCAGCTAGCTGTTTGATTTGAATGAAAGAGTAGGTGCTGCTGAGAAATAAAATAATTTAAAAATAAAAGGAGAACCATGTGAAGATTGATGGCATGGTTTTACTATAGTACAATAAAGCTAAGGTTAATTTACTTAAAAATCACTATATTAGAAGCACCATATTGAAAACATGGAATAGAGGTAAACCCAGACTGCACCTGAAAATGCCTATATGGGTCTCAGTACAAGAAGTATTTTATAGGGAATTAGTAGCAGGTAAAGAGAAATGGTTAACTTATTGAGAATTGTTTGAATAAGAACATGGAGATTATAAGATAAAACCAAGAGAGCAACTGGTTGCAAGGGGATTTAGTTTTCAATGGTTTTTCTATGCAAAATTAAGAGAAAGATTTAAGGTAGACAAAAGAAAATTTGGAATGGAGCAGAAGACAGAATTTCAAATTGAATTATGTACAAATGATGAACTGTTTATATATGACTCCAGAAAAAAATATCTAGAGTATATAAAGGCATTTCAAATTTATGCTGGAAATATAAAGTGTAATTTTATCATGTCTTGTAAAAAAGACAGAAAATTTTGGGTTCAACTCCTACAGTGATACAAAGAAATTTAAAGAGTAATATTCACTGAAACCAGAACTTTTTCTCCCTAAGACTAATGGACAGACAATTAGAAAACAGCCATGAAAGATTAATTTTATCACTGTGGCAAGACTTCTATATGCACAAAAATGGAAATACCACAATGGAGGAATGGTTTGGTGAACAGAATGGGACAAGCAGAGATGGCAAAATTGACTTCTTTGCCTAGAACAGTGATGGCGAACCTTTTTTCCCTCGGGTGCTGAAATAGTGCGCGCACGCCCTATCGCATGTACGTGCGTGTCCACACCCATAATTCAAAGTCTCCCACTTGCCCCACCCCCCCTGCGCATGCGTGCACGACCCCCCACTCCCCTGTTCCCCAACTTCCAGTGGGCCCGGTAGGCCTATTTTTCGCCCTCCCCAGGCTCCAGAGGCTTGCTTGGAGCTTGGGGAGTGCAAAAACTCTCCCCCCCCGCCACCCCGGAGGCCGAAATCGCCCTCCCAGATCCTCTGCCCAAGCCAAAAATCAGCTGGCGGGCACGCACATGCGCGCTGGAGCTGAGCTAGGGCAACGGCTCACGTGCCAGCAGATATGGTTCCGCGTGCCACCTGTGGCACCCGTGCCATAGGTTCGCCATCACTGGCCTAGAGAAAGATCAATGAATGTGAACTTAGTGTCCTTTAAAAGTCTTGGCCCCTCTGCTTTCTCAGAGAAATTTTCCATTCCCCATATTTTCCCTAGAAGCTCTAGAGAGAGTTTTTATAGATAAAGCTAGTCATAGATTTATGTTATGTGGGTTTGCATGCTTGATTACTTCTGAAATAAAAATAAATCTATTAACATTAGGTGAAATTAGGGTTTCAAATGATCTATGTTTAGAATTAGTAGTAGCTTTAGCATTGGGATAAGCATTTCGTAGTAGTCTTACATTCAGGTTATGGTAGGAACTGTCTTCCAGGATAATGGTTAGGGTAGAAAATTGCTATTCACAGTAGGACAAATATGAGGGAGGTTTCCTTGAGATCTGTGATTCACTTATTAATAGGGTAGCTTATTAACAAGCTACCAAATGCTTATTGGTGTAGCTTACTGTTCCTGGTCTCTTCCAGTATACTTCTCTCTCCCCATCATTCATTGGGCCTTGGGGAACATTATCAATTTAAATTGGTGTTGATTTTCTGGGCTATACATATAAGTAACATCCCATTATTTGAAAAACCTGATTAGAATTCATGTTTCTGTGTTCAATAGTGTAATCAAGGTTAATCAGTTTTCCCTTGTGTTAAAATTGCACCTCACTTTTTAGGATTTCTTTGCCATTTAATTCTTCCTTTTTGGAATTGAATTCTACTTGAGTTATCTGGAGTTCTACCTCAAAAGTTTAAAAAAGCCTTTAAAATACTTTTCAGTGGACATTTATCAAACTGGAAAAAAACCTTATTTCTCATTTTGTGTGTGTAGATGTGTATTAAAGTTGTGCTTGTTAAGATATTCATGAACTGGGAGAGCCATGTTAACAAGGTCAGCCAATGAATAGGCATAGCAACTAAGTCAGTCAATGAGAGCTAACCACTTCTGATTCTGTGCAGAGAATCGAAATTGAAACTTAAGTTTAAGGCTGAGCGTGGTTCAGTCCACTCTGTACTCTCTGTCCACTCTCCTGCTTGTGTTTACTTGAAGAAATAATCTACTTGTGGTATTGTATATATATATATTACTATGTTTATAAAGAAGTTAATGAATCCAGCTGAATCAATTATCTGTGTGTGCTTCTGGAAATTGATTTTTCTGCAACAAATTCTGATAGTGCTAGTATCAGGAATTATTTATATCGATTATTGCACTATATTAGGAAATGTTTTACATTGATTATATTATTTTGTTTTATTGTGATATTGATTTATATTCTATATAATTTTGATTTATCGATATTTCATTTAGTTGTAAATGAACACAATATTTCTCTTCTTTTGGGTTGAATTTAATACAATTAGAGAAATGGATAAAAATAGAAGAAATATTTGAAGAGAAAAATAGACAACAAAATTTGAAATGATTATAAAAGAATGTGAGGCGAATGAAGAATATAAAGGAAGAATTGGGAAAATATATAGAATATTAACTGAATTAGAAGATCAGGAAAAAGGTTTAAAATTAATTTGGGAATCAGATTTAGGAGAAATAAATGATAATGATTGGAAAAATATTTGGAATAGTAGAGTATATAAGAATATGTCAGTTAGAGTTAAGGAAAATAGGAATAGCCAACACTCAAGAACATAGGCTTAAGATACAGAAGGATCTTGATGGACTTGAACATTGGGCACTATCTAATAAAATGAAATTCAATGGTGAAAAAACTAAGGTTCTACATTTAGGCAAGAAAAACAAAATGCACAGGTACAGTATATGTGGTACCTCGCTCAATAGTAGTAACTGTGAGAAGGATCTTGGAGTCCTAGTGGACAACCATTTAAATATCAGCCAGCAATGTGCAGCAGCTGCCAAAAAAGCCAACACAGTTCTAGGCTTGCATAAACAGAAGGATAGAATCAAAATCACATGAAGTGTTAATACCACTTTATAATGCTGTCATGCCCCTGTCAGAGTCTGACTCTGAGATGAAAGATGAACAGCTAACAGAGAATGAGAGAGTGGCTCTGTTGGCCATGGAGGAAACTGGGGAAGGGCAAAGTCAGGCTGGGCAGAGCAGAGGAGAGGTAGAACAAGGGAGACGTGGTTCTGATGAAGACCAAGGCTGACCCCCCTCCTCATCCTAGGGCACGCAGGGAAGAATGGAGAAGAGAACAACGGGGGTTGCATGGCTTACGAGGGAAGAAAGAACAAGGCACACCTGGGGATGGAGTTTAAAGGAGAGGCAAATGGGAGGGGCGGTTGTCGGGAACAAATGCTGAGTTTATGTTCGTGTTCACTGCTTTATCTGAGTTCCTGGGATCCTCCCAACTGGTTTGATTTACTGCTGTGCTACTTCAATTCTGGAACTCCTTATCTTGCTTGCCCTGCTGGATTAATTACCTTATTTTGCCTTGTTGGATTTATAGTTGGAAGTTTTTTCTGCTTACAGGTTTGTGGGAGAGTTTTTCTCCAGACCGGAGAATAAAAGGGACATTGGGGGCAAAGTTTGGAGCTAATAAAGGGACTCAGACTTATTCTCTGGCTGTGTTGCCTTTGTGCCAGACCCCGGGTCATCACAAATGCCTTGGTAAGGCCACACTTGGAATACTGCATCCAGTTTTGGTCGCAATGATATAAAAAAGATGTGGAGACTCTAGAAAGAGTGCAGAGAAGAGCATCAAAGGATAAAACAAATGAAGAATGGCTGCAGGAACTCGGTATGTCTAGTTTAATGAAAAGAAGGACTAGTGGTGACATGATAGCAGTGTTCCAATATCTCAGGGGCTGTCACAAAGAAGAGGGAGTCAAGATATTCTCCAAAGCACCTGAGGGCAGAACAAGAAGCAATGGGTAGAAACTAAACAAGGAGAGAAGCAACTTAGAACTAAGGAGAAATTTCCTGACAGTTAGAATAATTAATCAGTGGAAC